>VYXF01005161.1:0-20640 GCA_013397295.1 Polioptila caerulea | reverse complement strand
GGCTGAGGGGGAAGGGGAGGAAAAATCACTTTGGTTTTTTAAAAAGTGTACTTATTATCCTGTCTCTTGGAGCAATCAGTTTGCTAAGGACATGTGGATAGGATTGGAATTCCTGTAATATTTCAGAAGACAACTTCATGTGGAATGGAGGCTGGACGTTGATCAAATGCTGGACAATCAAATATTGTCTTTCTAAGGAATTTGATTGAATATTTTAAGGTTGGATCCTCAAGGTGTGGCATCAGTTTCAAATATTTATCACTGTTTGTGATTTGCTCCATAAAGAGAGAAAAAATCAAGTGTAGATAAGCAGAGTTATTTTTGAGAACTATCTCTCAGCATCATCAGTTTTTTATAGAATTGAAAAGACTGAATGGGTGTGTAGAGAAGGACAGGTTTTTATTCTCTAAACTAGGAGAAACTCCTCAGGTTATTAGAAAACATCAGAAAATACATCTCAGATTTCTTTTTAAAATCTGATAGAGAAGCTAATGTCCCTGGGCACACCTAGGGTAGGTTTCTCTTGATTGTTTAATAGAAATGTGTTTAAAATGCTTGACAATTACATTTTCATTAACTTGTCTTTAGAAGAGGTGCATATATGCGATTCTTCATTCATTCTCTAGGATTCTGAATTTTGCTCTTGGAAGTTGATTTCTTTGCCTTAACAACCTCCATATCCGTGAAAAATTATTTCTGATTTTTTTCATTTGCCCAGATGTTTATGCTAAAGACTGAAATAATCTAGCTTTTCTTAAACCACTTATCCCTTGCATACAGTTTTTTAACCTGAATTCAACTACAGCAAATGAACCACAAATAATTTTTACATAAATAAAATTTACATTTAAATCCTTCGTGGTTTGTCCTTCAGGATCAATGCTGCAAAGAGAGCTTTGAGGACTGCAGAGACAATGGAGAAAAGGCAATACTGTTAGTTAGTGTGTGGGAGGGGTGGTAGTGATTTTTTGTTATTTGTCAGTAAACTTGGGGCAAGAGCATTAAAGTCACTTCTCTTCAGATTAGGCTGAATTCTAAAGCAAACCCTTACAATCGTGGCAAAGTGAATGTGCTCTCAGGAAATATTTTTACAGTGCTTTTATTTGTTTCTTTTTCATTTGTGGTGCTGTAAATAAAGAGTTGGGCTAAATCTATGTTGCACTTCCCTTTACTGTATAAAATGTGGACTCCTACAAATTTATATAAATTGGAGTCAGAGCTATTAACATATTCCTGTGTTTTTAAAAAGTAAGCATATAAATACATCGATCTAAAAATGTGGTAGCAAGGAGAATTGTTAATTATGTGATGCCAGTGCCTATGTGCTGATGTAGTGCATGCCCTATTATGTTCTGTACATCACCAGTGATGCAAGGACATAAACTTTTACATCATAGTTTTCTAATGTAGTGCAGTACAGTTACACTACAAATCCAAGAAATAATAATATTTGTTTTAAAAACTCTAACATTAATACTTAAAACATAGCAAATGATGTCATAAACATACAAGGCTACTTATAAAACAGGGAACTTTAGGTGAATAAATAAAGTACTGCATGTTCCAAACTTGGGCTTTTTATGAGTATGAGCAGATTTCTATTATTGCTGTACGTTGAAATCTGCATCTCAGGAGGGAGACCATTTTAATATCCATGATGCTTGATGTTAACTCTCCTTCATACATCAGTCTAAGACCATGTTAAAAATTTATTTGGTGAGCTGTCCACCCTGAAATTGCCTGGACTTTGTGCTCTTATATCACAATGGGACCAAATCCTCCCTTTCCCAATATTAATTCTGCAATATCTCCTGAGGAAGGCATCAAGGCCTATACAGTAATAATAAAGTCAAATCTGTGTTTGACTACCTGGTAAAATAGAAAGTTAATTGTAATGATATTTTCAAATTGTCTTTGAAAATGCCACTTGAAAAATACCTCCTCCAGTCTTTTTCCCTTTTTCCCATTCCTCAGTCCATAAACTGAAAAAAAAAAAAAAAAAGAGGGAAGAATTCCAAACCAAAACAGACTATAGAAATTGAAAGTATAAAACATTCTTATTCCACAAGTGCAAAAGTTTGTTGTACAGAATCCAGGACTATTAGCATTTTTGTTCCTGTAGCATCATGCCAACACATATGTGAAAGATTTTGATTTTTCCTGCATTACACATGAAAATGATAACAACTCTCACAGCTGATTTTTAAAGAAACAGGAATTCCCAAGAGTATGATTCACCTTGCAGCTCTGGATATGCAAACAGCTTATTCATTGTGTAAAAGTGCTTCCTTCCATTGTAGTTATTTTTTTAATTGTTAATAATCTGCCAGAACTTTCTTTCTAAGTGCTGACTAACAGTGGTAGGCAGCAGAAAATTCTCAAAATATTCTTAGTGTTGAGTAAAAGACAAGAGAGAAGAATTTGTGGAAGATTAAATGGGTACAAACACATTAAAGCAGACAATGTATGTGGGTAAATGGTTTGAGAAAAAACTTGTTTACTGGGTGTCAGTGTAGCATTGCTATTTTGGAATGCATAAAGATGAAATACACTTGAGAAGCGTATATTTTAGGTCTGTAGCTTATGCCAAGGTCTGTGGTGACACAGCCAGGGTAAATGTCTTTTTTTTTTTTGTCACTGAGAAAGCTTTAAAAAATTAAAAGCTTGATTTTCTCCTTCCTTTCCTCAAGGTAAGTCAGCAGTACCAGCACTGATGTCAAAGGTATTATGCCAGTTCAAACTCAGGTGAGAGAGAAGTGAATGGACATTGTAATTTATTGTTTCATGCCAAGATATTACTTTTCTTTTTAGGTCTTAGTCCTACAGTTGTCCAGTACAGGAACCAAAATCAGTGATACTGTGCCTGTGCAAAGGTTAATCACAATGGAAAATAAAAAAAAAACAGTTTTTCTTTTTCTTTTAAAACAACATAAAAAACTCTGCAAGCCCGTCTGTTTCCTTTTCCTCCCCATAACTTTTTCCAATACCAGAAATACAGATTTTGTTCCATACTGTCATCAAACCGGAGTATGCCATCACAAGGACTGGAGGAGCAAAGATAATGGAAGTGGGATCTTCTACATTCAGATTTCCTTCTTGATTGTATGTGTGCTCAATTAAATCGATAAAATGGCTGAATTAAAATTCATGCATTGTTGGTCATTTTGCTGGTTAATTAAGTATGACTTAAATTCAAAGTTTAGTCTCCAGTCACAGCTATTGAAGACACAAATTATTTATTTCCCCTAGGGGAAAAAGAGGAAAAAAAAGGAGAAACAGCAGGACCTATGTTGCCAGGCACTGCTTTATTTCTGATTGCCCCTGAAAAAACAGGTGAGATTCATTAATGTGATATTATGGTTTCATTTTGAAGGTGAAATGGAAACTGCTGTATATTTTCAAGGGCTGGTGATGGGTGTTTTGGAGGTGCTCAGGAGTGTATCAAGGCGGGCTGCTCAGTCAATCCAGATCGTGTGTGGGAAGAACTCGTTTGTCGTGGTTACCTCTAAGCACCCAGCGTGGAGGATTGGGTTTCTGACTTTTATTGCATCTTTGCTGGGAGACATTAAAGCATTTCCCACCATGTACTTCATCCCATCTCATTATAGACAATTACATCGTGCTCATTGGCCCCTAGGGTTTTTTCCCCCGGAAAATGCCTCAGGCATAATCTCCTTTCCGTTCTATTGTGCCAACAAGGCACCACCTGCTGTTCATGAACAACCGACAAAATTTTGAAAAAAATTTAAAAGTCTTTCCTATATGCAAAATCCCCACATTGTGTCTGGAAATTTCATCTAAGCAGCAGTTACAGGTTATAATCAATTTCACCAGGATATTAACAAATTATTTATTTTTTCACTGTGAAAAAAAAGATAGTGAGGGAAGGCTTAGCACATAGTGAGGTACTACATCCTATAGTAACCCCATAATAATATATTTACTACTATAGATGTTCCTCACGACATTTCTTTCAATAAGTCACCTAGCTCTGTTAAGCATATTCCTTTAAAATTTTCAGCCCTACAATCCCTATAATGTGTTAAAAATCACTTAGTGTTTATGATAGCTGTAAACATTTAATGACTGGAGATTAAATGCGCACTGAAATTACTAATATCTGAAAGATTTAATTAACTCAATTTGACAGGTGATATAAATTTAAAATTAGTTTTAGTAATTCTGTATAAAGTTAACACTTTTTAAAACCTAGTCATGAGAACTTTTTTTTCCTACTTTTACATCTTAAGTTTTAGTCCACTTTCTGATTTCTTCTTCAGAATACCAGGCACTGATTTAAAGGAAAAATTAAAACAAAAATTGAAAACAGGTCAAATAAAACAACATGAGTCTGGCAGTACCCCTGCTAGGAATCCTAAAAATATCTTTTGATGTCATATAAGAAATGGCAGAAATATTTGAAGAAATAATATTACCTCAAATGAGGAAACTAGTGACTAAACCAAACATTTTTGGTTTTTCTTCTTTCCTTTTTTGCTTTTTAAATTTTTATTTGCACTAGCTTCATGAGAATATTTGACACAAGCAGTGAAAATGCTTTCTTTGATCAGCATATGCACACCTGCTGGACATTATACGCCTCACACTACTCCACGTTACCTTCAGTCAATCTAATACATAATTTTTGTAATGTGGTATTGTTAAAATCTATCTGTTCAAGTTTAGAGGTTCTACCTGCAGTCCAGACCCATGGACACCTCAGTATTCCTCATTATCATTTGGGAAACACATGCTTTGCTGTATTTGATACAGCTTAACAGACAGATTGCTGATTACGCTTTCCATTTAATATTAATTTTACCCTACATTTTATTGTGCATCACACTTCTGTTTCATTAATTTTCCCTTTCCACATGGCCATCTTTGGTTCACACATATATATTATATTTGCCTGGGACTCTGACTCCTCCAAGGACCAGCACGTGTACAAGTTTCTGGATCAGAACCCTTTGTAAGAAGAAAGCTTGAAATGGGATTATTTTATCCTCCATGCTGGGTCATTTCAAGACACTCACAAAAGCTGAATACTAAACTAAGAATAAGAAGAAGGACACTAATTATCTTCAGTAATTTAAATACATAAAGTAGCTTTGACTAGCTTTGCCAAGCACTGAGTCCTGGATTAACTCTTGCCTTCTCGCCTTCCCTTAATTTATGAAAATATAGCCATCCCTCTAATCCTTCTCCTTTAAATGACATTTTAGATAGCACAAAAATCACACTATCATTATGAGTGACACATCTAGTGTGTAATTATTTCTTTCCCAGGTGGCATCCCAGCATAAGCAGAGGTGAGGGTAGAGATTTCCAGTATGTGAAAGGAAGGGTGCACAGTGCATACCAACACAAGTATTTCTTATTTACATGTTGCTCCTATTTATGCAAGATAAAGATAACACAGGTGATGCCACCCTCCCCATGAATCCCAGGCACTGGTCAATGTTACAAACAGTGGGCACAATCAAGCTTGTATTTCTGATGAAATGTGAGAAGTGCTAATAAGGGGAGGAAGGGG
The DNA here is from genome assembly GCA_013397295.1 of Polioptila caerulea. Classification (NCBI taxonomy): domain Eukaryota; kingdom Metazoa; phylum Chordata; class Aves; order Passeriformes; family Certhiidae; genus Polioptila; species Polioptila caerulea. The sequence continues at coordinate 15,104 of VYXF01005161.1, read as the reverse complement.
GAGAAATTAGTGCAATTCTCTTTGGAAAGACAGCCAACATTTTCAAAAAACAAATACTGCACATTAGTACAGGTCTTTTAGTGGTTTTCATGTTTATAGGAATATTTGCCAGCAATTAAATTGTTGCAGAGCCAATCAAATCACAGTGCCACACAGTCATCCATGCTAGGAGCCCAGAGTTTAAAATAGCCCTAATGTATTATTCATTAAGAGTTGGTGTTTATGCAAATTAGAGAAGCATGTTCCAACCTGGCCATCTGGGATTAATAACAACAATAAAAACAACAACAATACTAATGATAAAAAATACATAAATATAGCTTCTCCTTGATCAAACTAGCAAGATTTGAGTCATCCCTAGAATCGTTATAATTAATTAAAATTCACTTCCATTAAATGCATCAAAGAATTGCAAACCTTATCCTGTTAGCTTTGTAGGGGTCTCAGAATTTCTGGAAGAAATAACTGACTGTGTGCACAACCAATAAAACTGAACTGAAAAGCTGATTAAGGGCACGTACTTAATGCAAAGTCTCTTACATTCATACATCTGTGTTTATGCAAATTAAAGCAAAGGAAACCCTAGAGGATTGGTTACCACAGTCCACAAATACTATGTACAGAAGAAAAATAGAGAACAATGACAAATAAATCTTGAAATTACAGCTAGGAAGGAGAATGAAGAGTACAGTAAAATAACAAAAATAATAACAATGAATTACAGATTTCAAAAGTTTTACATAAACATGTAATTGTTAAGCCTATTTTTACACAATGTACAAATCTGCAATTCTTACCATCCTACAAGACACATCCAATGATGTTGTCTACTGTATTTATTCTGTAATTGTAAACAGGATCCTTAAACATATCAAGTAGGTGAAAAATAATTACGACAAAAATCATAGTGTTATGCAATAAGAATAAAACCCATGGCCTTCTGTTACATTGTATTTAGTCTTTCAGGTGAGGCTTTGTTCTCAAATAAATTATAGTGAAGAGTGTGCCAGGTGGAGCCAAATTTAGTTCTTTGATATTGTCATTTTGTTGAGTAGCTGCTTCGTGCTAGATGCAGGTTTATATGTGATAGAGGTGATATTCTTGTTGCACTGGACTTTTTCCCAGCCAAAAATACTTTCTAAGGGGCTATGCTTTTCTATAATTAAAAATCCAAATACGTACAAAAGTATAAAAAATTCAATTTCTCAAATCAGGTTCAAATATATCAGTCCGGGTTCTTAATATGCTAATCACCAAACCTGATAATGCTTTTTAACAATGAGATGTTTCAGAATCAGAATGATACAGCATATCAGCGTGATGTCTTTTCGCTGGTCCTAAAATCACAAGCCAGACACAGTTAGGGTGATAAAAAGGGGTTACCTTTATAACGATCCTTAGGTGCACGATTTGCCCGGTGGAAAATACTGAAGATGCACGCACAGCACATATAAACACTTTATATGTTTAGCATATTAGTATATATAACAAAAATCCCCAATTAGAGACATAAGTGGTGAGGTAATTCCTCCCAGATTCAACCCTCTTTAACACCGGAAGTTTGCATTTGAATATTTTAGAGTTCTTATCCTCTATAGGAAAGACTAGGAAAGAATATGAAGGAGAGAGAAGAAAAAAAATGTGCAAAGAAGCCTTCAAAAGAAAAGAAACTCTCTAGGCTATGTTATATCTAAACTTGGGGTTTTTTTCTTATAAGTGATTCCATTCCCTGTGTCTCTGCAGAACCCCTGTGTATGTGCAAAACAAACTTCATATTCAGACCCCAAATAGACATATAAGTACCCTATTAATAATTTATTTTTAAACTCCTGGAACTCCATGGTTACATTAAAAATTTGGGTAACCACTTCTGAAATTCTAAGGTTGCATTAAAAAATAAACTTGCTAGTACAAGTGAGACCTAGCTATTTTTACTTTCATTAAAAATATTAGAAAGTCTCTGTATAGATACAAAGCCTATTATATAATAAAAATTATTTAAAGGCATATAATATTAGATATAAAAACTCAAATATCCATATTAAATTAAATTTAATCAGTGTGAAAAAATTGTAAAACCTACTTCAGTTTATAACTGAAAGGGTACAAACAAATTTCAGATTCCTCAAACTTCAGTAAAAATATATTTTTTGTATTGTAGGACTAGTCCAGTAATAGAGCAACAAACACTAGGACATGACAATTGGTCATCTCTAGTCTTTTTATAACACTGATGTTCAAGATACCTACTTTTAATGATTATAAAAATACTCACAGGCAAAGCATGAACACCATTTTTATTTTATAATTATGCTTAATTGCTGCAAAAATCGGGCAAGTAAGTTTCTCAGTGGTGCTTGGGAAAAGGGCATATTTATTAATCTCATATTGTATTCTGAAATAATCAATTATCACCAAAAAAAAGTTAAGCTAACTGCTGGTGCCTGAAAACTAGCAGTCATTTGTGAGAAGTATTTTCAAAAAAAATACTGTATTTGTCAAAACTTTACTGAAAAATTACAAGAACATATTGCTCCTACAAGGCCGTGCCATTAATTATCCACTTCATTTGTGTGTTGTTTACATTATAGTATAAATCACAATATAGCACTTCTAGAAGTTGAATTAGAAATAACCATCTGAGGCAAAACACTTAAAAAAAAAAGTTTATACTTTTATTATGTAGAAGTTTTATATTAGTATATTATAATTTTTTTTCAAGACTATCAATATTTCTGGATGTTAAAAACATTTTTTAATAATTTTGGCATTCCAACTTTTCTTGCTTATCACTGATGAGAGAAAAATGCCAGAAATCTCTGCAGAGCTGGGGAAGACTTGCAGGGGAAAAGGAGGTCTCTGAAAATATTCTGAACACCACAGAGCTGATGTGCCAGGGTACCACAATAAAGAGGAAGGTGGAAGAATTTCTCTGCTCTCCTGTTCACAGGGCTTTCATTCGTTTTTTGGGGGACAAATTGTATGAGAGTAGATTTATTTTTTTAAATCTGCAAGGTTTCTGGAAGCTGATCAGATTAAATGAGCCACAAAAGTGAGAAGAGAAACAGCTTGCAGTCCTCATTTCTGGCCAAATCTTGTAATTTTTACAGCAGCAAAAAGTCTTAAGAGTTTATCAATAGTCTCCTGCTATTTGGAGATTTCCATGAAGAACTAGTGGTTTGTACCAAGAGTTTGCATGTGAATTTCAACCTTTTTTTTTTATTTCTGAATGCAAATCCAATTTTTTATTCATATTGACTCCAGAGAGAAACATGAACTTATGAAGTCAGTGCAAACACAGAGCCTCTGCCCAGAGAGTTTAAAATAAGAAGGCAAATAAAAATAATTCCAATTACTATATATATTTTCCATTTTCTCCTGTGATTTTGTGACTTAGATACTGCATGGCCTAGGGTCAGTGGTATTGCCCTTGCAAGCTAAGTTTGAACTCCACACATCAGCCCTGTTCCCGTATGAATAACCCCATATGTTCTTTTATCCAGGTGTGCTGTCTTGAAGGTAAATCAGCAGGGGAAATCAACCCCTCAGAAATACCTTGTGAGCAATTTCAAGTTGGAGTTACGATTTAATAGGAAAATTACAATAAAGGCAGGAAGTACACTGCCTTAAACTGACAGAAACCTGGCCCCTGTTGGTCAGGGGTGGTGGTCACAGTCCATCCAGTTGAGTGATGGTTGCAGTGCTGTTAAAATAATGGTTGTGGTCTTGTTGTAAATGGTTGCCCTGTGGAAATTTGGGCTCCCCTCTGGATGTCCAGTGGTGGTGGTTGTGTCCCAAGACCCTGAACATCGAGATTGTATTTAGTGGTGTTCAGGTGGTACCTCCTCCAGTGCAAGGAGTTTCACAATTGAGTAATATAATCCTACGGGTCATGGTATATTTTTGGGGGGTTCTTACTGGCCTGGATTGTTACAGCTGCCCATTATGCTTGTGAGCCATTAGGGTGCATTAACAGACATGGCCCCTCTGGACAGGTGTAACTCTGCTGGTGCTTCCCTTAGGAGCAGAAATCATTACAGGAACCAACATCAAGATGTTATCTGATAAGAAGAAAGGGATTTTAACACTTGTCTTTCATGTTCTTTAGGGAAAGAGGTTTTCCTTCTGAGACTACTGAATTTTTGTTGTCTTTCATCCCACAAGAAAGTAAGATTATTTAAAATGTGTGTCGCGTGTGGGGAACAGCGAGGTGTTCTTTTACGAATGGATGGCTGATAACAAAATTAAGCCAAACAAGGCAAATGTTCTATCTGAGAACTGTTTATTACTAACAAAAACAAGTAGGAAAGGAGCTGCCCAAACAAAAGAGGGCTAGAAGAAATAGAAAATATGGAAGGAATATGGAAAAGGATTAGGGGAGAGGGGAGACAGTAGACAGAGAGAAAGAGGGCATTAACACCAGTGGGTCATAGGAATCCTGTCGGTGTCCAGACAGACATTGCTCTGGTCCAAACTTTCTTTGCCATCCACTGCTGGAGACCTTTTCATGACCTGGTTGGAGAAGACCCTCCACAGTCTCCTGCAGACTGCCTCATGTGAGGTGTTACCAGGCTAGTCTCCCTAGAGACAAGGCTTCCCCCACTTCTGGCTGCCTCCTGCAAGTGGCATTGGTGCACACTCTCCCCACTCATGTCTCTGAAAACCCTGACAGCCAGGGCTGACGCAAACTAAAATGGCTGAATAAAAACTAAATTGCCTCCTCACACCACTGGTTGTCTGGTGGTAACAATATAGAGAGGAGAAAAAAAGGAGAGAAATTACTTTAAACAGCTTGAATCCTAGTTGGCTGATTTCCCAACAGGGGTACCAGCCTTACGTATTTCACACTGTCAGTGGATGTCACAACCATGGCACTCATTTTCCCAACAACAAGGTGAAGCAAATGGATTGAACATGGAATAATGCAAGGTAAAAACATCAAAACAGCCAAACCTCAGAATAGGAAGAACAAAATACGCTTAAATCAGGGCTCTCCAGGTAGCCAAGAGAATGGGTCCCAGTTCCAGGCATCCCAGGTTTGAACTGGGACATGAGCCAGCTTGTGTTGCCCTTTAGTTATTTCCTTTACTATTTTTCCATTGTTGTTGATTTGAAGACAGCAATTGGAACCATTCTGTTTTCAGCATAGTCTGCCCTTCTTTGTCTGTTCATAGTCTAAAACCATTCTATGCTAGAATATAGCTGTATGCATTTGACTGGCCTGGTCTACCAGCAGATCCAGGGCACAGGCTGTTGCATTAGTGATAATTTCCAGGATGGTTTGTAGGTGGATTATGCAGTTGAGGTTGTAAATAGCCTCTCTGGTGCATTGGCTATTATAATTTTTTCTATGTACAGCACAGGGACGAGACAGGGACAAAGGGAAGATGCATCTCAAACTATTTTATTAAGTCCAAAGTCTCATTGCACGATTGAGACATAGGAAGCTCATATCTCCCACAACAACCGAAGACTTTTTGTTACAATAAACTTTAAAAACATCTAAGCCAATAGCAGAAAGCAGAAACTTTACAGACAGTTGCTTCAACCAACCATTAAAAGTACAAAAGTACACCTATGCCTGCTTAAAACAATAACTGCTTGTAAGCCTCTGAGTACAATAGACAGTACTTCATTATTAAGCTTATATAATTCTAGTATCTTGCTAGATATATATTTTCTGCAGTCCTAAGTTTTAAGCTAGCCAAGCTCCAAACACTAGCTATTGTGTTCCTGTCCTTGCTTTCCCTATCTAAATCAACTTTTCATCCTGACAAGCCTATCAGCTTTAGCTCAATTCTAAATGTCTTGTCTTTTCTGTTTCTGACGCCTTTTACTGTTTCTCAAAAATCCTTTACTTTTAATAATTCCCACATCTGACTCCATGAATAATTTCATTAGTGTTCCAGGTGGCCAGGCCATAATGTTATATGATATGTTGGGGGGGTCCACTCATTTCCTTTCCACTCTTGGGCACAGTTTCCAGTTATGGAGACATCTATTGATCTTTTCTGATGCTCTAAGTAGTCACATATTTTCATGCCTAAATGGTTTTCTTCCCTCCCAGAGAGGAGGAAAAGCAACAGCTGAGTAACTCTAAAATAACATCTCTTGCTCCAATTCTTATGTAACATTTTATAGGCCTAGTTGCTGCAAATCCTGTCATGTCCCTCCAAAGTGGAGCTTCCCTCAGGGAAAGGACCAGCCCATTTCTCAGCATATCTGCTGCCACAGGTCCAGTTTGACCAGTATCATCCCATGGGAATGAGAAACCCATGGATTTGCTGCATTGCCAACCCTGGTAACTTGAGAGAGACAGTGTGCACAATTTCCTCCCACAACTGGAAAACTCAGCCAGCCACCTGTTTCATTAACCTTCTCACCCTGACCATTGTACCAAAACAGTTTGGCAAATTTATATGAGTGGTTTTTATACCCCCCACATCCTAAATGGTATGTCCAGAGGCATTCACTTTTTGCTACAAAAACTCCTGATGACTGGTTGTGACTGATGCAATATCTTGCCTTTCTAGGAGAGTCAATTGGCCAGGGTGAATCTATTTATGATTCCCAGGTCTTATTTTTTATCTCACTGGCATGAGATCAAATGGGCTTAATGGTATAGACAGCCAAGGCCAGCTTTGTAACCTGAGAGGGCTCCAGAAAACCCAGCATCTGGTTAAATTATACACTTTTACAACTTGTCTTCCCAGAGCTAGGAACTAATTTGTCTTCCATTGGTCCCATATTTGTGGGAGACATCTCACAACGGCTACTGGGTAATAGCCCCTAAGCATAACAACTGTAAACATCATCTTCATCCAAGGTGTTCTAGTCTTTGCCCTGCAACACAAAACAGGTTCCCGGTCCTTCTGAAACTGTGAAAGTAATTATAACATCAAAAATAGGGAATAATCCATCAGGTGTTAATTTAGTGCTTGTATACTGAGCCCTGCAACTCCTGCTTACATGGAGAGAACAGGAGCTGTAGCTGGAAAGAAACTGCTGAGAGAAATTCACAAAAAAACCTCTGGATTTTATTTTCCTTTGTCTGTTTCCCACTGATTGGTTGTCCCATTCATGTCAACCCTTAGCCTGATCGGTAGGCATGCCAGCTGGCAGACCTGCTTTGCCTCATCCCTTATCATTCCGCATATTTTAATAACTTTGCCATATGCTACAGCTTCTGACCTTGCACTCACTCTTTACTTTTAACTTAAGAGGACTTTTTTCCCTATTACCTTCACAAAGAAAGTGCTTGCATGCTACTAACACTGCTTGTGTTTTCCAGAATCCCTACAAAATAATCTGTGTTGTGCAACCCATTGGTCTGCAGGATCCTTTTATCTTCTTGCATAGCATGAAGCATAAGGAGAATGCTTGCTAAAGATGCCTGCTAAGAATTTCAAACATTGCAGTAGCTAAGCAATATATCAGTCAAGGTCTCTTCAGCTGTTCCACGTGCTGGGTTTCTTCCAGCCCCCATTCACATTATAGAGCTAGACAGCATCAACACTTGATTGGGTTACTTCCTTGTAGTTTCAGCAATTTGCTCAGTTTTATTACATGACTTGAACAAAACCCCCAGAACAATTATAATGCAGTTCATGTGCTATAAGCAAGAATTTAGAATGGCCAGAAGCAAAATTTAAATTGGACAGTTAAATATTTGGGCTTGAACCGTACTCTTTCTACATATCCTCACTTAGTGCAATTTGAGTGCTCAAATGTTATGAGAAGATCAAAGAATACAGTATTGAATTAACTCAAAGCTGATTTTCAAAGTCAAATAAATATCCATAAAACAGTTTTCTGCTATTTGTTAATTTCTATTAGCTGGACAGTGATATCAGAGACTTATTTTGTGAAAATATTCTTTTATGTCTTGGTTCTGATTCAGAAGAGAGAACAAGCCACCTCCATATTTTTATATTTCTTCTGAGTTTTGGCTAGGGTGAGTGCAGAAACACAATAACCTGTTTCAAACACCTTGACTTTATGGAATGCTTTCCAGCCCCTTCACTGCTCCCATTTCACATGGGTCACATTGCCCAGCATCCTCAGAATTATGAGGCAGTAAAACAGTACTTCAAACCCCATTTTCTGCTTTACTCTTTTAACCATGTCATTCTTTTCTGCAGCTCTCTGCTTTAGGTCCCCTTTTCAAACATTAGTGTGCTCCCCACATTCAAAACCCTGAAGAGGCTTGGGCAGTTATATCTCACTGTCAGTTCACAAAGCCTCCACCCTGTGTACAATCAAACAAATTCTAGCATTTTCTTCCGTGCCAGTCCTTGCTTCCAGTGGATTTTATGTCACTCCTTTCAGAAATAAGATGGGTGGGAGGAACAGGAGCCCACCTACTGGGTGCCATTTAAAACAGTTGGGGATACCCTGGCTGTAAGTTGTTCTCATTTTCTTACAAAAAGTAAAGCAATGGATTCCATAACTAGTTCATCCTTTTTCAAAAAGTGGGTCAACAGAGGCATTTGAAGGCACCTGGGACTTCCAGAGCAGGAGACCGAGGCTGTAAGGAAATCCTTATGGATTTCCAAAACAGACAAGGTAGGTTCACCTTGCCTTGTTAGTTGAAAAAAAAAGAAGATGGACACTCCCACAACTGCATATACTATAGGTATTTGGCTTAGAAATGTTAGGATAAGATTCAAATTATTTTGTGGACTAATGGGCTTGTATATATTCTTTATTGCTCTTTCAGGTTAGACAACTGATACTACAGCCACTAATCCTGATGCATGCAGTTTAGCTCTGGTGGCTATTGACCTCTGTAGTAGTTTACCAGCCACCTTGTTCTAGGGCTTCTAGAAATCCCAGAGACATCTACATCTACAAACTGAAGGTACCTAAATGTATTTGGCAGTTCAGTTCCAAGTTTAACTAGCTCAGTGGCAGTATTTGACATCTGAATCTTGTATTATACCACTTTTTACACATTGAAGAGCAGAATAATTACTACAAGGCATTCATTTTTTTTTTTTAACAAGATAGCTCTTGCATCAGAGGGCAGTATTAATTCTTCTGTCTCTTCTTCTGTTGATGCACTTTATTGTCCACAATTGAGAAGTCCATTGAAGAACCAAAATCTGCTGGGGGAAGAGGAAAAAAATAGTTGAAGTGTTAAAAGAGGAGCAAATAAAATTGAAAGGAGAATGACCATTAACTATTTTTAAAGGTAATTAATATGGTATTCACACAAATCCCCCAAGGACTGTATTTTTCTGATGTGAAAATAGAATATAAACCAGTGCTGCCAATGTTATTATGATAATATCATAATCTTATGTCCTTTAGTAAGTTCTTGCACTTAACTGTTTTTGGTATGAAGTACTTTTTTGTAATCAAGGTCCTTTAACAATTTTTCCACCAAGATTGTTCTGTTGTTGTTTTGGGTGGGATTTTTTGTTGTTGGTGGTGGTTTTTGGTTGGTTTTTTTTAGTTCAAGCCTTTTTAAACATTTCAATAAATAAATTGTGTCAGTGTACATCCACATAACAATTTTTCTCAAAAATCTTTTCCACAGAGAACATCTACCTCCAGCATATACTTATTACCAATTTCAGCAAGTTGTCATGTTGGTGCTGGTTTTCTTTCTCAGAATCCCTCTGCTCTTTATGTGTGTCCAATTAGAAGAAAAAAGCCTTTGCAAGCAAACCTGCAATTTACCTTGGTATGAGACAGTGCTGCTCTCAGGCAGGTCATCTATAAACAGTCTCATGGAACACTTTTATGCCTCTGCTCCTAAAGAGCTGAAACTGCCCAAGTACTGCCAGCCAGGAAAGTGATGTACCAGACATGTTATTTTAAAGCTCCAATATACTCAAGGAGCCATTCAGGAGAACATGGCTCCGTTAACCCTGCTGTGCCACAGCTGAAACCATGAGCCCTGGGGGGCTCCAGCTGTGTCACTGTGTCTCCCACTGTCATCCTTTCCTGTGGCACAGGCAGAGAAATCCTGCCTCTGATCTTGTACCAGCACTGTCCCAAGGAGAAGGGCAGCACCATCCCCATGGAAGACGATGGATGCTGCTGGCTGTGCTGCAGTTTACCGGCCCAGGGCCAACAGAACCAGGCAACAACCTGAAGAGCATCACAGCCAACAGCACTGACCTGAACCCTGGCACATCAGCGTTATTCACATGTCATAGTTTTGATGCAAATAGGCTGTGCAAAAATTTCCCAACTAATTAAAGTCAGAAAGGGTATGTCTTTTATTGACAGTGCTGGGCACACACACATCGGAATTTCTTCCTAAAGGTATGTGCAAAATCACAAGGCCTTTTTTTTTTATTTAATCACAAAATCTTACATATTCATATGATTACTTCATATGCCTATACATATGTATTACCTAACTCCACCTACCCCCGCTTTGTATTAAAATAAGTTTAAAGTCCTTTCATGTCTGCACAGTTCTCATCTTGAAATGGGTTGGTGGATCTTGGAACAAGTCAGTGGTCCTCTTTGTCATGGCAACCTCCTATCTTCGTCTTGTTGGCAGGGCATCTTGTCCTTGGGCACAGTCCAAACCCCCTAACCAGGTTTTGGCCAGCTTCGGGAANAGTTTTGAAGATTGACACCCAGTTAAACCACCTAAAAAAGTTGAACTTGTCTCAGTGGAAAAGCACATTTAAAAACAGACAAAGCTCGAGCCAGCCCTGCACAGCTGGCCCCAGGCGGGGGGACATTGAGGTCAGTGAAGAAGGAGTCAAATTCTAGACAGGAGGGCATTAAGGAGATGCCTTAGTCTTGGGCTGGAATTCTTTTGTAAGGTGATGGTGAAAACATATATTTGATATACCAGACTTTGTTTTTCCCTGAAACTGATGGAAATGCATCAGGGGGATGTAGCATCATAGCAGAGCTGAGAGCTGAGGCACTAGAGTTGAAGCAAGTAGATGTTCTTGCAATCCAATGAGAAACTTGAACAGAGAGAGATGAGAGAGATGAGAAACCTTGCCCCAGGCTAGTAGTAGAAAACCTCTGTTTCCAGAGATGGACAAAGAAAAGTTTTGTTTTATGCTAGAACAGCTCACCCTTAAAATAGCACCCTAATAAGTTGATACGGCCCATGAAAGCAGCTGTGGGAAAGCTGCAAGACATGAGGAGGACTTTCACACTGCAAATGATTTGCCTTCCTGGGCGGTTGATTTGTTGTGACACTGAAGCCACAAGAGAACAGTTTCTAGTGGAGAAGTCTCCATGGCATAGCAAGAGAGACTCCTCTCCCTAACTGAACTGAAGAAAGACTATTTTAGAGGTGGTAAACTGACTGAAAGTCCCAGGGTTTGTCTCTTTATGTTGTCAGTGGGAAAGAAAAGAGGGTGTGAGGGGAAGAGAAGGTTTATTCTGATTTTCCTATTATTTTTCTTTTAATTCTGTTAATAAAATTTTCTTTATAGCCTTTAAAGCTTGAGCCTGCTTTGCCCTCCTCGTAATCCATATCTCACAGCAGGAAATTAGTAAATAATTCTATTGGGTGCACTGGCAATTTGGCTAGCGCTAGACCCACTACATAATTGGTGTGCTGGCCAGAAAACTCAGATTGATGAACCCAAACCACTACGTCACATTACAAAGTCAACGCTAATATTTTATTTTGCACTAGAAGACAGTGGTCTCAGAGAAAATAAAATTAGTTCCAGAGATTGTGACCCCAACATGTAATTTCAAGGGTTTACCTGTGCAACTCACCTGCAGGCCATGATTTTAGGTACTGCCTGGAGCCCTTTGGGTGCAGTAACATTGCATTTATTGATTCCATAATTATGTTCATCTAATTTTTGTTTTGCCCTACTCTCTGGCTGAGCTGATAGGATTTTATTGTGCACCAGCACTAAAGCAAGACACCATTGATCCCCCAGTTGTGCCAGTATCACTCAGCCCATTTTGCTAGCGAATAAGGTAAAAATTATTTCCAAAACCTATTTCAACCCACTCATTACCTGCAAAACCAATTGGTTGTCTGTGACAACAGGGCTGCATTTGCTGTGGCATAGCACAGACCAGGCTGTCAGTGCCACTTGCTGCACCACCAAAGCAGCTAAAACCAGAGAATTGTGAAGTTCTTTTCCAAGCAATCTGAGGAATGTAATTTACTGAATTATTTTAAAAACAAACAAACAAACAAACAAAACAAAAACCAAAAACAACAACCAAAAAAAACTTGGAGGGATCACGACTTTGGAGCTTCTGTGTTTTGGGGTTGTATTTTGGGTCATGTCCATGATGGAGTAGCTGATAAGCATTGTAGTAATATGAGGGGACACAAATGGATATGTTCAAATGTTTCTTGCAACAATTGGCACCTTTCAGTAAAAAGCAAGGAGAAATGAGCAAATGAGTGATGTTAAAGTACAGCCAAAAAAAGTAAGATAAATATAACAGCAAGAAAAGTAGCAAGAAGTAGCATAAAGTGTTGTCTCATTTCTGGGATGAAATTTTGTAGAAAGCAAGGAGAGAATATATGAGATGCATATTAAATCATTGTTACTATTATACCTCTGTAGTGATGGACAGAGACACTCCTCTAGTTTCTGTCTAAATTTATCCTGTATGCAAAATAGTTCTGTTTTCTGCTACATAAACGTAATTAGTGCTACAAATGCCTGATTTTCATTTCTCACACAAAAATAAAGAGTGACTGCCTATAAATAACGTTATGCTAATATAAACAGATTAAAAAAAACAGAAATAAGACCAAGGGGGGGGTTTAAATGTTCATTATTTTTTCTATTTATCTGTTTATTACAAATAAACAGGAAGAAATGTGAATTTGAGGTGTTGATCTTTTTTCTAAAAACAAGAACAGAAGGCAAGTTTGAACATACAGAGGGTAAACAGTGTTCAAAGACATCTGAGACTGGACAGGAATGATAAAATGAGTGCAAAGTTTTCATAAATAAACTTGTTTATGTTATTTGTCCCAGCACTAGACTCGCTGCATAGAAGAGCTGGGAATTCAGGATTGATGGTCTGTCATCTACTGGATAGTCTGAGGAAGATGAAAAACAGGGAAAACCCTAACAAAATCAGATACTGCATCTTAAGACACAGAGGAAGTGTTGATGGAGTAGTTCAATTCTTATGCCAAAATGCAGATACAAATTCAGAATCCAGACTTGTAATAACAAAGCTACAACCCACAGATACCTTGCCAGCAATAAACTATGTCAGCTCCAACTTTTCTCAGCCAGCAATGCTGAGTTCACAGTCTCCTCATGCAAACTGTCCCAGAGCACCATTACTGCCAGAATTTTTTTCTTAATTCCCAACTTCAATTATTCACTACTGCAGTTTAAGATAATGGTTTCTTATTCTTCCTGCCATAGACAAGGAGGGGTTGCTCCCTACCACTCTGTAATAGCTTTCACAAATCTGGACACAGTTATGTCCTCCTTCAGCCTTCCTGTGCAGATAATCCCACTTGTTTAATCTTTGCCACGTAGAGTGTGTTCCTTTTCACTTTTTTCCTTGAAGCTGTCTGCGACTGTGTAGTGGCTAGGATTGCACACATTAGTGCAGCTGAGGCCTTAGCAATGAGAGGAAAAATAACTTCAGGGCCTTACAAATTGCCTTTCTGTTTCTACTCCCTCCACCATTTTCACCGTGGCATGATCCTGTTGACACATCTTCAGCATGTGAAACACAGCCAGGCCCTAAAGACTTTCTGAATTTATTTGCCATGGTATGTTACTGCAGATAATTGTACCCACGTGCAGTTGTGGCAGGCTGCTCTGCATGGAGTGGAGGTAAAAGAGTTGGAATTTTTTGGAATTTGTGCCACTTACAAAGCTATAAATCGTGAATGGGCCCCCCTGCTGCCTTTGGTGTTGGAGAATGTCAAAATCAGCACAAATAACCAACCCTAAAGTTAAACATCCTGAGGAAGAACAATGGTTTCCCTGTGAGAAGCTGGCACAGATGTGGATGTGGCAGACAAAATGCCTGCTAACCAACCACTGGTACTACTGATTACTAAAGATGCTAAGTTGACACATCCGGCCTGGAGATGTGTGTGCAGATTCCTCCTTTTGAGTGGGGATGCCTCTCGAGTTTACTGCTCAAAGCTGAGTGAAATGTTCATTATTTTCTAAATACGAGATTCTTTCTGCAATGGGTTTATCCAGACGTTTTGAGATTAATCTTTTCTAAAAAGTTGCCTGGAGGCCATACCTCTGAATGTCAGTGGGAAATCAGAGACATATCTTAGTTTGTTACTCCATTTTTCAAATGAAACCACAAAGACATTTTTCACAGAAACACTTATAATAACTGGTGGTCTACAGATATTATGTATAATTAGTATAGAGCTGGTTGATAATTACATCTTGATGAATTCACTTCTTAATACAAGTGTTCAGTATCTGAAAAAGTTAGTCAAATGTGGCAAAAAGAAATAGGTGCCACAGATCTACAGTTCACAGATAAACTGTTTGCACTCATACTTTCTTCACCCTCTTGTGGGGTCAACAAGCACCTATTCACGGTGAGAAAAAAGCGTGAAGAGTTACATTAGCCATATTTCATAATTCTATGTATTGCAGTCTTTAAAAATTGAAATATAAATACCTGGTTGTCCAAATCCCCCATAAATGACAGTCTGTCATGGTAATCTCCATAGCTGAAATTTCACCCTAAACTGTAGCACCTGGCAAGTTGTATGGTTTAATTGCTGTTAAAATAGAGCTGGCAATTCAGCACAAAACAAATGGTGCCTGAAACTGAGACTACTAAATTATCTAGTGCAATCAAGAAGGCAACAGTGGCAATACCAAAGACGTGTAAAGAATAAAAAATAAAACCCCATTATATACAATGCTGCATTTGTTGTGTCACAGCTAGCATTTCTGGTTTCAAGAAGATAGTTCATATTGCTTTACCAGCTTATAACGTATCAGTGCAGGTTGGAACACACTTGCAGCACAATACAAGACTTCCTGGGAACTAAAATTTTTAAATGGCAAAATTTGCAGTGTTCTCTTTCAACCCTAGGGGATTGTGCTGGTTTGGCACAGACTGGTTTTTTTTTGGGGGGGGGGCCAGAACAGAGCCAGTCCTTTTTGGCTCTGAAGAGGGACACGCTG
>VYXF01005160.1:93031-105984 GCA_013397295.1 Polioptila caerulea | reverse complement strand
GAATCACGGCAGAGACAGGACACGCCTCCAGCGCAGGGGCGCGGGGAGAGGCGGTACCGCAGCCATCACCCCCCCGAACGCCGGGGCTCCCAGCGGACTGTAGCGAATGGCGCAGAGGTTCGGCCGCCGAGTTTGGCACCCAGAGGCGGCGAGTTCGAGCGCAGTATCCGTGTCAGGGACAGCGGTGCGAGTGAGAGTGTGGGCAGCGCTTTGTGCGGAGAAACCCCCAGAGACCCGGGGCTCGTGTTGGGCCAGGATTTGGCTGTGAACTGTACGGCGCTGGAGAGCTGTGGGGGCATTGGGGCATTGCCTATCCAGACACGGCAAGGCTCGGCGAGGAAGAGCTGAGTGCGCTTCTAGAACGGAACACCAGACAAAAAGCGGGATCCAGCCAGCTCCTGCGAAGAACATTCACCTGTAATCTACGACACTGGGAGAGCAATCTCCCTTTTCGTTTTGAAAATTAATTATTCTTTCACTAGGCTGCTGCTTTGTTCGCCCCCCTCCCTGTGCTTTCCTTTCCTCTTGCCCCTTTTTCTCCAGTGCAGATTCACAGCTACCAGCTGCCACAAACACAGGGATTCAGAATAAAACCATATTTTTTTTCCTCATCTTTTAGCTGTTCAAACCTGTGTTCTTTCCACTTTTATTTCCCTGTAATAATAATTGGCAAGAGCCACAAGAGCTCTTGTGTTTTATTTTTGTTTTCAGGGTTTTTTGGTTGTTTTTCTTATTACCTGCTTTTGTTTCCCTATATGATAAATAAACCTACAGGAATAACTGGGGCAGGGCATAAGAAGATGGGAAACACACTCCAGAAGTGATCCAAACCAGTATGTGTTTTCCAATAGCAAAATGATCCTCTGTCCATGGCAAACTGTTGGGGTTTTGTTCCAGCAGATAATTGCATGAGCGTTTCACAGCAGGCAGTTCGTTTTTGCTCTCAGCTTGACTCTTCAGGAAGATTTATCCAGAAATATTTTCCAGAAAACTCCTTAAACTCTGCCCAGAGCAGCTTAAATTAACAGCAACTTGCAAACTGGCAAAGCTGAGGTACAGTTTTATTGAAAATTCCACCTAAAATATTTCACCTTTTACAGTTCTAACTTCCTTTTTCCCATCTGCCTCGTCCACACTTCTCGCTGGACTTTTCCCACATGTTGTATCCCAGCAATGAAGCCCATTGCATTTCCCTTTGCATTTCCCGAGGCTGTAGCACTTCTGTACATGAACTAGTTCTTGCAGAGACACCAGAGCTGTCAGTGCTGCACTAAAATGCCTCCCGTGGCTCTGCAGAACATCTGTCCTCTCTTGCTGCTGGTGCATTTCCACTTTTCCCTGCCCTTCCCAGTGCATTTCTGCTTCCAGTGTTCTTTTTCTTTCCTGTGGGCTGCATCCTGCTTATCCTGCCCTAAAGCCTGGAAGCTACTACTATTTCCTCATCTATTTTAGGAGTCAGGTTTTGTCCCCGCCTGCCTGTCCTCACCTTCATTTGTAGCTTCCTTTTTTTTTTGGCCTGGATTTTTTTAACAGTTTTTTGTATCTCTCTCTCTCTCTTTTTTTTTTTTTTTTTTTTTTTTTTTTGTNTTTTTTTTTTTTTTTTTTTTTTTTTCTCTCCACACAGAGTTGTATTCTTGATCTTTTTTGTCTGCAGGGACCAGGGGATCACCTGTAAAGTTAATGGAAGAGTTAATGAGGGAATGTAGGAATGCAGGAGACTGCTATTTTTAGCATGCTTCATCTTATGTAATATTTTTTTTTTTCCCTGTGTGGTATCAAAATAGATACCAAAACACCGAATAGAACTTGGTTTCTGATAAACCTGTTTTATGTCTCAGTGTTTTACAAGAAGCCCCTGTAGATACTGATACTGCAGCGACCATGATAAAAATAAATCCTGGGCATCTGGTCATGTGCACGTGCTCAGGAAAAACTCCCGTGGAAGGCAGCACCTTGCTCCCACAAACTTCTTATGGGCAGAGCTGAAACTTGGTTTGTGCAGCAGATTTCAGGACTGCAGGTTTCAGTTCTACCACAGCTTTTATGTTGCTTTCGTTGCTTCTCTCTCGGCCTTTAGGTAGTAAATCAGGATAGCAAACATCGAGCTGGGTCTGTATCACATTCACTGGGATCAGGGTATGGCTTCCTCTCGCTCTAGTTCCAACTCACAGTTAAAATAATGATGTTTTAAAGTATTTTTTTTTACCCTGTAAATGCCTTAAACATACATATCAGTGTTTCATAGCCCTGTTCAGCTCCTGGATGCAGATAATGCAGCTTTTGCAATGTTCTAAGGGGAAATACAAGAGACAAGCTTGAATAAATTGTGGATGTTACAGACACATGCTCCAATTCCAGTTAACTTGGGATCCTCATTGGAAGATTGCATCATAAATTCTCTTCGTTCTTAATATTAGGTGAGAACTGTCCTTAAAATGTCTACTAAAACACAATATAAGCCTTCAGTGAGGACTTCTGGATGGGCCTATCCATGTTTGAGTGGTATTCCACAGCAGGTACATTTTTCTTCCTCAATAAGTGATTTATAAGCAAATAACTTTCTACAACATCTGAGGACTGAATCTGAAGCTGAGCTTAGAGTCTTCACACGATTCCTTGCCAATGGGTAAATTTTTGTTTCCAAGGGGGAGTCTTCCCTCATGGAAGAGATTCCCACTGAGGGCTATTGGCACGTTCTGGAGAGACAATCACAGCAGGAAATCCTTGAGCCAAGAACAGCTGTGGGCTGGGAAAGCGTCGGGGAGCCATTTGGGAGAAGCCAGCCCTGTGCTGAAGGGCTTGTTTGCACATCCATCTCACAGCCCCGGTCAGGAGGGAGGATACTGCAGGGCAGGGACCCTGTCTGACCTGGCACAGATGTTCTGGGCAGCAGTTCCCTCCCTGCAGCACCGTGCTGCCTGTGTAAACACCCATCGGCAGGGATAAAATACTTACCTGCCTCCCAGGGGCTTTGTGAGGCTTATCCCGTGTCTGTACAATGCTACACGAGTTCCAGCCCCGATTAGAAGATTCCTCTCAGATTATGGACTCCTGTATGTCGTGCTTGGTAGTGTCTTTGAAACCAGTTCTCAGACCTCTGCTGTGTTTTATCCCCACTTTCTGCTGCTTCCAGAGGAATTGGGAGGGAGCCTCAGCACACTCCTAATACAGTCCCAGCAGGAATGGGAACACTCAGGTGGCTGGTGGGTTTTTCAGGATCTGGCTTGGCAGAATGGTTGGGCAGAGCTGTCTGTCCCCAGCCTGCACAGCCAATGAATCCAACCCCAAGCCCAGTCACGGATCCAGATTCAAGCCAGCAGGGCCAACACGGCCCTAATGCCATGTGAACAGCACCCACTGCCCTCCATGTGCTGCACCTCAGTATCTGAAGGGAGGTGTCGGAGGATGCACCACGCCCTGCTCGGTGGTGCCCAGCAATGGGACGAGAGGAGTGGGCAGAAATGATGCCCGGGAAGTTCCACTTGAACATGAGGAAGAACTTATTTCCTCAGGAGAGATTGGGCACTGAACAGATTGTCCAGAGAGGGTGTAGAGTGTCCCTCACTGGAGATATTCCAGAACAATCTGGACACAAGCCTGTGCTGTGTGCTCCGGGATGACCTTGCTGGAGCAGGGGGGGTTGGACCTGGGGACCCTCCAATGGTCCCTTCCAGCCTGATCATTCTGTGATTGAGTGCTTGTGTGACCCCGCTGAAATGCAGGTCTTTGGTGTGAGGAGTAAATGAATGGAGGATGTAACTCGGTGACAACTTCCCTTCCTCTCCATTCTTGAACTACAATGGCTTGCTCATAAATCAGTGGGTAGGAGTCCCAGGGCCAGAAGAGCTGTCTCGTCCTCACGAAGACGGGGTGGAACAAGGCGATATTGGACGGTGCTTCTTCTCCCCATTTCCTCAGGGAATGCCTCCGGGAGCCCATCAGGAAGCCCGTCCCTGCCCGGAGCGTGGGGACAATGCTGGCGACCCTCCTCATTTTGTCCCGGCGAGCGACCTTCGGTGCCCCAGCGCCCGGGACAAGCGTCCGCCGCGTGTTTGGGCAGAGCGACAGCCACGGCCACCAGCGGGCTGGGCACACGCTGCCCACCTTTCCCAGCACCCAGGGGCGCCCCGAGCCCGCCGCTCTCCCCATCCCCGGCGGGGGCGGGCCGGGGCGGGGGCGGCCCCAGCTCCGTCCCTGCCCGCCCGCCTCCCGCAGCCAGTCGGGGCGCAGAGGCGGCACTGGAGGGCTCCTCCGCCAGCAGCCGGGCGGGCAGCGGTGCACATGGCATGTCTGATGGCGGCTTTCTCCCTGGGCAGCGCTCTGGTAAGGCGCGCCCTTGCCTTCCCTCCGCGGGGCCGCGGCGAGCGCCGGGCGGGGGGCGACGTGCGGGGCCCGGGGGATGGAGAAGGAGCCAGGGCTCCGCGGGGAGCTCCCGAGACGCTTCCCGAAGGAAGAGCAGGGTCGGAGGGCGCGCCCGGGGCTGAGGGATGCGAGGTGCGGGATGCAGGACGCGGGACGAGGGATGCGGGATGAAGGATGCGAGTGTGCGAGCGGCCGGCGGCGCACGGCGGGACTTGACCGCTGGTTACCTCTGTCTGTAGCTAAGGCGGGGGGATTATCGCCGAGCATGCTCCCTGCGCCGCTGCGCCCCGCCGGCTTCCCAGCGGATTTGCGGAGGGACCGTAACCTTTGCATAACACCCGGGGCCGGCGGCGGACGGAGCGGGCACGGCCCGCGGGACCGTCCTGCGCTGGGACCGGGCGGGCGCTGCCGTCCCCGCCGGGCGCCGGGAGCGGCCCGGCTCCTCAGCGGCTCCATCCAACTCCATGGGAAATCGGCAAAACTGGGCAAAAGGCGCCGAGAGGTGAGCGCGGTCCTGCGGGGCTGCCCGGAGCGCAGGTCGGGATGCGGGGCTGGGGCATCCCCGGGGGGTGACAGCGCACAGGAGAGCGCTGCAGGTGCTGTACAGAGCGGGTTCAGGTGTGTCTGTGCCTTACACACGGCTTGGGGGAGCCTGTGGCTGTCGTAGCCACGGGATTGCCCGGCTTTGTCCAAGCGAAGGTGATCCCAAGACCGGGAGGCGTTTGGACCATCCCAGTTGCTCGGGGGGATCCTCATCCATAGCAGGTGGCCCCTGGAGGAGGCAGATCAGTCCACAGAGTGACTGAAATTTTTTTATGTCCCAGGAGCAAAAGTCTTTGGCTTTATACTCTCAGATGATTGAGTAGACAGAAGCAAGGGTCTTGTCCAAAGGATATTTCTTTTTGAATTGATCTAAGCTGGAGAAGCTCTGACTGTCACCTGAATAATCAAGGTGACCTGCTCATTGAGAGATCATTTTTGGATATTCCCTCTGATTGTGTGAAGGTGCTCAGTGGTTCCTCAGAACAAAACAGATGATGAGTGCCAAAGTCAGCCTTGAAAACATTCAGGGAAGAATATTGTTGTTAACCCGCCTTCCCTTAGTTTTTAGGGAAGTTCCCCTGCTTTAATTGTTGAATTCTAAGATGTTTCACATTACCCTTGTTATGTTCAAATTACATACCATGGCAGTCAACTATTTAAGAATTTGACAGTAAGTGTTACTGGATACCTGACCTCTAAGTAAGTTGAGAGCACGATTAAAATCTCTTTCTTGAGAAAATGTGGTGAGCAGAGCTGATTTTTTTCATCTAGAACTTGGGGCTTGCACATGAAGAATATGAAGATACCAGCTATGGAGTGGTTATGCAGGAGTGCTTTTTTTTTTCTTATCATCAGTGATTATATGGGACTGGAGGTTTTTTTAATGTTTTTGTCAGCATTCATGACAAGTGACTGGTCTGAGCTGGGCTGCTGTCACAGCAAGGATGGGAAGACCAGGAGCCATGAGAGGGAAATGGAAGGGGCACAGGGAAGAAGAGGCAATATTCTTATTTGAATTAGACAAACAGAGGGAACACAGTGGGAGGACCTGCAGCTCTGTTTGTGTTCATGCATTGAAAAGTAGTTCAGCACATTGCTTTCCAAGAGATAACTTTGTAGATTGTTGGGCAGATGTGTCAGCGTGGAAAGCCTGGCATATAACCCATCTGCAGAAGTCCTTTCCAATACAAATCTGCATTAAAAATACTAAATTTCCTCATAGACAACTGTGCAGATGTTTGGCTCTGCTTATGACATCCACCAAACAACAGATGACAGTGAACAGCCTCTGAACAGTTCAAAATTCTCCTTAGCTGAAGAAAATTTACGACTGTTTTTCTTTGAGCTTACACACATCCTGCTCCTAGTGGTGCAAGATGCCTGTGCTGGTAAAAGGAATGGAAAAAAGTCCAGATTTTGTATACATAATAAAAAAATAAAAAGAAGAGAAAGGTGGGTGGAAGGCCATTGTCATGGTCAGGAGGGGAAGGAGATTTAGTGAAAAAAGTGCCAAGTGGAATTGCACTGAGTGCTGTGGTAGGCAAAGGGAAGCGATAGGGATGGCTGTGAGCACAGGACATTGACCTCACAGTGTCAGTGGTGCAAGAACTGGAGCAGGGTTTGTGTTTTTATGTAGCTGATAAGATTTCCATTAGTTATCACTATCAAGCATGGAAGACACTCAAGGATTTTGGGTGCAAAGCATTGTGCTTTCCTAAGAGACCTCCTGAAAAGAACTTGCACTGTTGTCCCAGGCTGCAAAGTCTCCAGAACTATCAGTGCAGGAGAAAATAAGGCATGAAATAGTACATTTGAAAATTCTCAGAAATATAATTTCACCTTTACAGAAGCATAGGCTGATCCAGAGAAATAAGAGCTCTTAGACATTTTGTGTGGCTTTCTTTTGAAATGTCTGTACAAATAATTGTTCAGCCAGCTCCCATCCCCCTTCAGCTCTGTCCCAAGCCCTGGAATCAGAGTAACTGGAACCAAATTCCTTGAGTGCATGAGAAATTAAGTACAATGGGGACTGAACTTATAAATGTATTAATCTGGTGCGAGATCTGAAAGGAAAACTAGTACCAAGGGAACTGTATGTGCTGCAAGAGCTCTTTTACCTCTTCTGTCAAGGCTCAGGCAAAAAGAACAAACAAAAGATTGCTTTATTTTACTCCTCTTTCACCTTCCAGCGCATTACAGTGCGGGATTTTTGTGCTGTTTAAAGAATAACTCCTCTGATGCAGAAGGTCTTGAAAGGTGTTCCTAAACGAAAGTCTGTGAACTTTCTCCACTTTCCCTGCAGGGTGGCAGCAGTTCTGGTTGCACCATGGCCGAGCCAAAGTCCGTGTGTGTTTCGGTGGACGAGGTGGTCTCCAATGGCACAGACACCCAGGACATCCGACTCATGAATGGACACCTAAAAAAAGTGGACAATGCTCTGACAGAAGCTCACAGGTTCTCCTACCTGCCCCGCAGGCCAGCTGTGAACATTGAGTTTAAAGAACTGTCCTACTCTATCCAGGAAGGGCCGTGGTGGAGAAAGAAAGGTGAGGAAAACAGGGTTTCGTGCACAAGAGGCTGTAGATGCAGCAGTTCACACAACTGCTTATTTCTGCCTCCCAATTCTTAAGTATCTGATGTAAATATAGTACTGCTGTGCTGCCAAATATCTGTCCTGTGATCTTGCCTGTCTACAATTTATTGTTGAGGGTGGGTAGAGCTTGCAGGAGTTTAAAGATGGGGGTGGGGGAAGTGAGGAGGCTTTGTTTTTTACTCCTGCAATTGGCTGTTTTGTGAAATGGTTGTTTTTTTCTCTATCAGAACAGTGAGTATCTCAGAATTTCAGAAGGCATTAGACACCAGGATAAAAACTGTTTTCTTTAAAGGCTGTGTTTGGAAAGAAATGCTGTGAGCTATAGGTTTCTCTACAGCTTAGATGGGTCTCTCAAAGCTTATGATTTCTTTGATGAAATCACTGGCTCTTGCTGGGACTGAATCCTGAGGTTCAGTCAAGGACCAGGATGCTCTTTGGGTAGCTCCTTTGCTGATACACATTGCTAAGAGTTCACAGCCTGCAACACAGGGCGTACCAAAATGATAGATATTGGGCATTTCTCAAGGAAAAGAAGAGTTGGGAGTAAGAAGGGATTATTCAGCTCTCTTCTTCATAGGTTCTTGGTTGATTCCAGTTCTAAATTCTGTCCTTTCTCCTCTGCTTGGCACCAATTCCTTTCATGCCTTCATTTGCTTTGTGTAACCATGTGTTTCCTAGAGAGTGTTTGGGGTTTTTTTTGTATTGTGTGTGATTAGTCCCCTCTGAAAGGAAAACTAGGTTGTGCAGTAAATTCCTGCCAGCAAAAAGAAGTATACCCAGGAGAAAATATTGAAATCTTCAGGAGAATTTTGTGTGCTAAACAATATAATTGCCCTTCCTTGAGGAACTCTCTCCCAGTAATGTAAATTGGTGTATGGTTGTGTGCTTTAGTCCTTTTAAGAGATAAGGCCCTGCCAGAGCAGCCCTCACCTGAGCCACACTCGATACCTGCAGTGGCCCTGAAACTGTAAATCCACTGGCTCAGAGGTTCCACTTGAAATTGTTTCACAAAGTACTTGGCTGCCATCTGTAAATTGTGTCATTATCACAACACCAAGGCTTCAATGGTCTAAAAATGTGTGGTATGAAAAGCACTGGGGCTGTTGCCATGAAAGTGCTACTGTATGCGGACAGGCTGTGCACACAATTATTCATTTGTTGAAAGATCTGCAGATTTCATGCTTTAATGGGTTTTTCAACATCAAAACTGTATGTAGACCCACTGGCCTTCTTTTAATTATCTGCTAAAATTGCATGGAGCCACATTGTCCATAGGAGAACAACTTGATTTGGCAGCAACTTTGGTACATTCAAAATTATTCTTTATCTTATCAGAACGAACACAAAACTTTGAAGGTTTTTTGTCCTCCAAGACATGGAGCTATGCCAAAACGTCTCATTTAAGATTTAAAAGCTTGAGATTTCTAACTGAATCTCTTTCTCACTGGCCAGAAGTGATTGAAGGGTTCTATACCCAAAACCTCTGTTCACATTTTCTGACATGCCTGGGTGACTGGGCTTGTGAACAAAACAATGTCCTGGTAAAATGTCCTGCAGCTGAAAATGACCTGTGGAGGTATTTAGCTCTGGGGCATGGCTATGGCTGTGTCACCACGTTTGGGTTTGAAAGAGGAGATTGAACTTTCCTGGCTGTCTGTGTGGAGGGGTTCAGACCCTCCTCACCTGTCTCACACCTTGTGTCATTCCTGGGACCACCAAGGACAGCCTCAGAGTGGCTGGGCTGCTCTCTGCCAGCAGGGCTTGGCTCTCCTCTGCTTGCCAAGGACCTGAAACAGACCTGGGAGGTCTGCACTCAGTGCCAAGTGCCTGTGAGCCAAAGAGTGCTCTCACAGCCAGGAAGGTGAATCACAGTGTGACTGAGGCTGTGCTCAGCTGCAGGCAAGTCCTTATTCTCCTCCTCAGCAGCCAGAGCACAGCTGGAATATCATAGCAGTTTTGGGTGCAGAGATACAGGGAAGCTGGAAAGGATCTGTCAAAGGGGTAAAAGATGGTTCAGGGGGCCTGCAAAGAGCAGCTGAGGAGTCTGGGCTGCTCCTGCCAATAGTGCCAGATGAAAAATAACAAGAGCCCATGGCCACACATTGCAGTGTGGGTGGGTTAGGGGGGTCACCAGAAATAAATACCTGTTCCCCAGGTGCAGCACTGGGATGTGTCACCCAGGGACAGTGGGGCTGATCTGATCTGGAGCTGGTGATTGTCTTGCTTGGAGCAGAAGCTGGGCCAGGTGACCTCCAAGAGTCTCTTCCTTCAGTGTTTCATTGAGTTGCTGGTTGGATTATTGAAACCTTCTAGAACCAAACTTTCCTCCCAGCCACATTATCTCCTCCAGGGACTGGCTCAGTATATTGGTTTTAACTGAAAAAAAATTCCATTAGAGAAATAGAAAACCAAATTGCCTAAACAGTCTCCAATGAAGGTAGGAACCAAACAGTTCAGAATCTCCAGATTGTTTAGTGCTTCTGCAGTTAGAAGTTTTTTGTGTGTAATTTGGGATATCTGTGTTCAAACCTGATGGATTTGTAGCTCAGTACATAACATATAAAACAATTTTGAATGCTTTATACTGGTTTCTGCTCCATGGGAAACAGGGACTTTGCTGTGCCCAAGAGAAGGGCAGTTTTGTGCCTGCAAACACTGGTGGTTGCTGCAGTTCAGCACTCCTTGTGGATTCCCTGTGCTAAATGTCCCTCTCGTTGCTCTAATGTGAAATACTTGAATTCACTTTTTATGAGAACAGTAGCAGAAAACATGCTGGGAAAAAAAAAGAAAGGAGACGTCTCTCAGTTCACATTGTTCTTGGGTGCTGGTTGTGGTAAGAAGAGATAAGGGTTGCTATTTCAAAAATGTCTTATAATTAATGGTGTTTCTATTCTGGAATGGAGCTTGAAAAAGAGAATCTACTATTTCTACATCATTCTCTACGACTGTAATGAATTAGTTAAAACCTTTCAAGAGTGCCGGATCACAAAGGCAAAAGTATAGTTTCCTTGCAAAGACAATTTGTGCCAGCATGTTGGAGAGGAATTCAACTGAAGAGCAATTCCCTTCAGTTAAAATGGCATTGCAAAGTAATGCTAAGGTTAGGCTCCAAAGAAGCAGAAGGAGGAATAATTAGTGCTGCCATTGTGTTCTGTACTTAGCTTGATTGTTCAGACAATGCAACTCATGTATGTCATGTCTTTTGCTCTTCATTAAAAGCCCAAAGAAAGGTGAATTTGCATTGCTTGTCAACAACAAAGAAGCTAAATATGCCATAGAAAACCTCAAATTGGAATTTTTCATTGATTTTTGTCTCAGGCTTAAACTGCTTAATTAAACTATTAAATGTATTTTTCTCTTTAAATATAAGGGGGGGCATTTTGGATTCTGATGTTTACATGATAAATGCTGCTCTCTTTATGAGGTTTTATCAAACTCATAGCAGAGATTGGAGACTCTGGAGCTGATTAATTCCTGGTGTAATTTCCCCTGAGGTCAGTGGGATTAACAGGGAAGGAATATGGCAGGCGAGTCCTTGATCACAGCAGCTGTATCTGACCCCTTCCATTCTGTAGCTGTTACCAATATGGGAATTTGGAAGAGGTTAAAGAGGTAAAAGTTTCAGAAGGTCTCAGTTGACTTTGTTATTTTCCCTGTAAAACTTTTAGGGAATTGGGCAACAGGTAGAAACAACTATTCCTTCAGTTTTGAAGGAAAGAGATTTTCGAGTGACTTGTGAGGTTAAGGATCGGCCAGAACTGAAAATGTGTCTCAGTCTTTGAATCCAGACTATGTTCAAGCACATCCTGGGGGTTTCCTGTGGGTCAGAGAGCTTCACGATTTCAGAAAGCCCCAGGGCTCCTGGAGGAACTGCTGTGAGGTTAAGATGGACCAGCAAATCCAGAAAAAGGGAACTTCAGCACATTTATTAGAAATAATAGGGCTGCTTAGTCCCCAGGCTCTTTTCTTTCAGGATGAGAGACCCAGCTGGCTTGGAGGGGAAAAGAAAGAGTCCTGTGTTAGATCCAGTGTGGATCCTTAAATGTGAAAAGCAAGATCTGCAGGGCTTTGGAACATGGCTTAAGTTTCACTTCAGTCTTGTCACAAAGTCATTTATCTAAGGGTTGAGAAAGATATAGAAGTGGGTCTTGGCTTCTGAGTTGTGTGTTTAAACTGCAGCTTGAAATGTAAATCACAGGAACACAGAGAGTGGTTTCACCAGTTCATAGAAAAATTATAGATGTGTAGGTTTTCATACTAGAACTGCCTGGAAACTGTTTGTGAGAGGATTTGAGGGAAAAGTCAGTGCCTCAGGTTTCTGTCATTTTTGTTAAAAGCACCATGAAATAATCTGAATTGTGGTTTGGGCATGAATTATGTGTAGTCCCTTATGCAAACGGGGCATGAAAAGTACTTTGGAGCTTTCTGTCTAGGTCAAAGTCGTTCAGCTTTACTTTAAAGGGATGAACACATTCTATATAACCATGAAAAGACATTTGTTCTATTGTTCCTAGGTGAGTTTGCTATAATATAGCCTGCAAACAGAAATATTCTGCCTATATAATTGAGTGCATCCAGGAAGAAAGTAGTAATAAATTTGCTTGCAGAACACCACAACCACCCAGGGATTGCTTTTTTTTTTTTTTTTTTTTTTTTTTTTTTTTTTTTTTTTTTTTTTTTTTTTTTTTTTTTTTTTTTTTTTTTTTTTTTTTTTTTTTTTNTTTTATTTTTTTTTTTCTCCCCCTCTCACACTTCTCAGTATTCATGGTTAATTAGGCAACGTTTTAGTTGGAAATTTCTCCGCTGTTATTTTTAGGGCTGTAATGAGTCATTTGTGCTGCGTTCGAGTCAAGTTCTGGTCGGATTTGGTCTGGAGTGACCTCGGCGGGCGCGGGCTCCGGCCGGGCCGAACGCACCCGGGCATTTTCGTGGGGCGGCTTAGGAGCTGCACCGAAATCCGTGCTCGGCAAGAAACGCGGCATTTCTCGTTGTTTTGGGTCTGTTCTGATGGCCCAAACCCCGTGCAAACCATCCGGAGAGGCGCCGCTGTGTTTGCTGTCAAGGTTGAGCGGCAGGAGGGGGATGAAGGACCGGGCTCATCCCGGATGGCTCCGAGGTGCCCGGAGGGGGAACACGGAGCCTCTGGCAGGTTGTTTGGTATTCATGGAAGGCCAGAAGTGGCCGTCACAGCCCGAGATAGTGTCACCAGAACAGCGCGATCCCTGCCTTCCAGCTCCGAGCGCTGTGCATTATCATTATGTTAATACCGCTCCCTGCGTCAGATGGAAACTTCAGCCGCTGTCAAGGCATCCGCAGAGATTTAAACAGGCTGCGCTTTGCTGATTGCCTCGGCGCCGTCTTAGGCATTAGTTCTGGTACACACACCCGGACAGACCCCTTTCCTTTGGTTTAGTTGGGCGCTTTTTTTTATTATTTTTTTTTTTTTTTGCAGCAT
>VYXF01005160.1:59959-92973 GCA_013397295.1 Polioptila caerulea | reverse complement strand
CTCCCATTCCCTCCGGAGATACCCAAACAGAACAGAGGGGGATTGGGAGCGGGGGGCCGGGAGGGGAGGATTTGGCCTAAATGGTGTGCCAATCCGTGCTGGGGGAGCCGGGAAGAGGCGGCGGTGCTGGGGCAGGTGCAGTGCGGTGGAGGTGCCGCATCCCGGCCGGGCGCGCCGGGCGCGGTTACTGGCGGGCGATGCACTGCAGTAACCCCGCGGGATGCGCTCCTGCCTGGTTGGCTGCTCCAGGCTCTGTTGCTAAGATGGGAAGGAGGGAGGGAAAGATGCAGAACAGGAACGAGCAGAAACCCACTTTCCGACAGAGAGATTTCTTTTTCTTTTTTTTTTTTTTTTTTTTTTTTTCCCCCCCCCNTTTTTTTTTCTTTCCCCCCCCATCGCCTCTCCCTGACAGATGGGCTGTATTGTTCTCGACCATTTCTTGCCTGCTTTGTCTGAGAGCGTGTTTTCATCTCGGAGAGGAGGATGTGTGCAAATTGAGATCCATATGTTAGGAAGAATAAACAAGTTAGGCCGGTTGAAACCAACTGCGATACTGGTAAAGGCTCTTTGCAGGCAAATATTGTGTAGATTCCTCTTCAGTGGCTTAAAGTGTTGGCAAAATTAATTAAAACGAGGCACGATTTTTTAGCAGAGGGTTTCTAAGCACATGTTTTAACCTTGATGAAACCCGTGCAGTCTTTCTTTTAACACTTAAGCTGTGTCAAGATGGTAAAAATATATTGAGTAGTTGCTGTTACTGGAATAGTTCAGAGTGTTTTATTAAGTGATAAATAATTCTTCCCAGTGTCCTCTTGCTTGTGTTCTGTAAAACAGAGGTTATTTGGAACAAGTCTTGGTCAGCCCCTTTGTCTGATCCTTCTACTGTTTCCCAGCTGACCTTACTTCAGCATTACTTGTTTCCCTTCAAGCAGAATCCATTGTTATTGTGAGTTTTAGTTGGGGTTTGGGTTTTTTTTGTTTGTTTGGAGTTTTCTTGGACCTGGAGGATTTTTAGAAATGTGCCTTGAGTTTGACTCAGTGAGTTTTGGTCACTGAGTCTTAAGGCAGAACATTTTCTTTCTCTTCTCTGTATTGTTTATGAAACCTAAACATTACAATGACATCACGATTTTTCATTCTAGCTAAAGTTCTGGTACAATAAATTTTATTAACTGCTGCTGTGAAAACTTGTGGCTGAGGAAGGAGGTTTTAGAGAGATACCAGTTAAAGCATTCTGGAATTTACAGGCCAGAAAGTGGTCACAGTGAGTTGCTGGGAGCCTGAGCTCTGTTCTCTGCTGTTTCCAGCTCTCAGAAAATGTGTTGGGGCTGGCTGTAACTCACCCTGACACCCTTCCATTACAATTTCCTGTGTGCTGAGTGGGGTTTGATGAAATGATTTATCCTCTGTCCATAGGTGGTCATGCCCTGCTCGAGGTGTTGAGGAGGTAGAGACAACATGCGCCATCATCAGGGTGTACTTTTGTCACATTTCAAAGCAGCCTTTGGTTTCTGTAGTCTGGAGGTCCATCTGAAGGCTGAGGAAAGATGAAGCAAGAGGAATTTTGCAATTGGAGACTTCAGACATCACATGGTTGATCAGGGTTTTCCACAATCTCACTAAAAGGAAAGAGAAATCACAAGAGAAGACAAAAGTAGAAGCTAACTCAAGTAAAAATGATGTTGAAGTTCATTTTTGGTCATGCATTTTCATGCTGTTTTGGAAAGTGCCTTCTGGAAGTCCTTGAGGTCTGAGCTTACAAGCTCTCTAGGGCAGATTTTTGTTCTGTGGGGATTTAATAACTCAGAGTTCAGCTCTGTATCCTCTGAGAAATTATTTTCTTCTCACACTTCCCTGTAGCATTGTTCTTGTTGGTAAACTGTGGAGACAGTCAGAGCCTGACTCAGAATGTGGCAGGCCCTCACTCAACTCAGCTGCTTTATAATTCACATCTGCACCCTTTAAACTTTAGATGGATAACTTGGTCTTCTATTAGAAAACAGTGTTTGGTCCTGTTATTAAAATATGACTTACAAGAAACAACATGCAAGGAGAACCCCAGCAAAATTTACATGGTAGCTTAGCACGTGGGAATGAACTGATTTGGATTTATAATTAAAGCATTACAAACTGAAGGGTGGGTGTTCATTCTCAAAGTGAAAGTCCCTGAGGCAAAACCTAAATCAAGTAGTGATGCTTTAACCCTGGAACCTCTGTGACTAGCATCTGGTGAGGTGCAGATGGACATGTGTTTTACATAACACTGAGTTTTTGTCAAAAATAAATTGGGAGTTTGGGTCATCATGCCCAGAGTCCCTTCCTTTGCTGCAGGCATCTGAGAGAACTGGCCACCTACTTTCTCGTGGGATTAATTTATTTAAGAGCTTTAATAAAATACCTTGTTGAAACGTGACATTCATGTCAGGTGACAAAATGCCCCCTTTTTTAAAGGTATTCCTTCCAAAGGAAATAAGATGCAATTAATATTGCCAAATCTTGTGTCAGAAACTTCTGCACTAGGCCTTTTATCTCTTATCAAAAGCCTTGGGACAGTAAGAAGATGAGGTGTTGGTGGCTCAGATTGCCTGCCCACTGTGCCAGCTTTGAACCCTGCAGCCAGCAATTTTTGGTTAACACCACTGGTACAGAAGACAAAAAATCCACCAGCCCTTACTATGACTGTACCATGTGGGAAATTTAGTTTTCTACCAAATTCTACTAAACTTCTACTGTGAAAATAATTTACAAGCAGAGCTCTTGTCCCTGGGGCTGGCAGAGTGTTCCTTATCAAGCCCAGGACCAAACTTAACAGGCATCTTCTTCTTGATATCAGAGTCTGTTAGGAAATGGAAAAACTGAGGGTCCCCAAATTGTCCAGATGTAGTCACTTGTTCACCAGCTTCATGAGAAGGATACATAATACACTGTGTATGGAAGAATTACTGCTCTTTTCAACCAATTCTTTAAATTGTTCATCCCCAAGTATGATGGAGAAGACAGAGACAGAAGACAGACAGAGAAGGCCAAACAGTTTTGGTTGTTTTCAGTTACTCTTTGCACCTCAGTAACTTCCTACAAGTATCTGTAAGGAGGCCTGCTGAAATATCCCAGTAATGATGATTTTCCAAGTGGCTCCCTTGTGAATTCTGTGCCTTAGTGCAGATGTTTAATTTGGCCTTTGGACACTTTGCCGCCTAGAAAAGCAGATTTCGGGGGGAATATCTGATCTGAATGTGAGTGGTGGCATAGAATACAGCAGGACCAGTCCTGTGTAAATGTCTCTGGAATGAGGACACCACAATTCTGTGTAGGAACTGCTGTGGCTGGAGGTGTGTGCTGCTCGAGTCACGCTGCGGGTCCTTACTGGACCTTCTCGTCACTGCTGGGCTTCTGTTCCCACTTACAGCTCATTTAGACTTTGCTGATTTGTGGGGGGGAACAGATGCACTCTGCAGACTTAATTTTCTTCAGACAGCACAGGGATAAAGGCATCCAGATTCTTACCAGGCAGAACTACGTGGAATTACATAATAGGCAAGGAGATAACCTCTTGTTTGTTCGGGGTTTTTTGTTATGTATCTGTTCCAAATAAAAATAAATGGTGGCAGAGACCTTGGCTTTACAAGCTAATTTACCATCTGCCTCTCATCTAGTATGTACAGCCTGCATCTTTTGTGTGAGAATCATATTTCTTCTGGCTTCGTGTGTTTAGAGTAATGACAAATGTTGTTTATAATTGCAGCGCATCTGCTACAAAAGAGGGGAGAATACAGAATATGCAGTGGTCAGGTTCCTGGGTAAATGAGAATGGACCTGTGCTCTGTCTCTTGCTGAGCTTTAGAGGGTAGGCTTTTATGCCAGACAGAAGAAAGAAGTTTCAAATCAAGTGATGCACCTGGCTAATATGAAATTTAAAGAGAAAAAGCCACCACAAACTGAAGCTTTTAATACTCTTGTTAAGCAATGGAGTTAAATTCTGCCCTGTTGCATCTGTTTTGTGCTTTTGAAGCAGTCAAGTGGATGGGGCTGCACCAGCAGAGCCTGGCCAGTATATTTTTTTTTTAAGCTGTGATGCAGTTATTACCTCAAGTGCTTTGAAAATTAAGCACTCTAATAACCAGCATGGCAGGGCTAGAATGGGTAAATGAGCACCCAATTAAAAGAAAGGGGATTGAAGCTAAATATTTGCTATTAGAGGAAGAGCATTTTCTTTTTCTGGGTCAAAAAGCCACAAACTGCAGCCAGCTTATTGCATATGAATATCAAGGCCTGGCTGTGTAAAATGCTATTTGAGGCTCATAAAGATGAAGCCTGTGGGTGGCTGTCTGGGATGGAGTTCCATTTCCTTCTCCACTTGGAGAGGTGAAGGTCTTACGCTGCCACCAGAGAAATGTGAGTCAGAAAGCCAAGGAGAGTGAAGAGAGGCACATCTGTGCACAGCTGGCAGTGAAGTTACTCCCCTGGGTTTTCATTTTGACCCTGAGCCTTGCAGAATTACTTGAAGAAGAGTTTGCTCCAGAGGAACAAATTGACAGTACATAAATACAAAGATAGTCAATGGGAGACCTTCTGGAAAGTGAGTTGGGTCAGTCAGTTTTGTAACCAGAACTGCTGAGTTCTCCACAAGAAGTGTCCAGTGATAATGACTGTAAAAATTAGACTTTTAGGAGTATCTGGAGCTGGTGTGGCTTTGAAACGTGAGAGGATTCCTCCTGCCCTGGTGTGTGGCAGCCTTGGTTCTGTAATTCCAAGTCCAGCTGGTGGTGAGGCAGGGCACCCAGCCAGCCCTGTGGGCCAGCAGGAGGACAGAGGGCTTTTCCTGCACCCTCCTAAACACAGGTGACACTTGGGCAAACCTGAGCAGCCCCAGTGTCTCACTGCCATTCCTCCTCTCTGGCTGATTGTGGGTTGCACACACAAACACACACAAAAGGTCTCTCCACCAGTGGGTTTTGGACACTCTGTCCATCCAATCTGTCCCTCAGACTCTGATCTCTCTCAGCTGTTGGTGCCTGGACCTACAGTAACCCCTCAGATTTGCAACTGGTGTGCAAAAATTCCTGCTGCTGACCCCTGGGTCCATGGTGGAGTCTCCTGCACATGAGCTCACAGTGGTGAGGGACAGTGTGGGACAGTGTTCAGCAGGAGTGCAGGTTGGGCTGCAGTGATGAGGAGCTCTGTCACACAGGTGTAGCTGCCTCCTTACATGCTTCTGGCCCCTTTAATCCCCATTTCCATCTCTCTTCTCAGGGCTGTTCCTCCTCAGCCCTTGGTCCATCTCTTTCCCTGCCTTTGGATATTTCTCCCTCTGTAATTCCCATGGCCACCCCATGGCTGGTTTTACACCATCCTAAACTTCTGTTCCCCCTGCATGGTAAAATACAGCATTCCAGGGAGAGAATTTCCCTGTGGACACATCTTGGTCCTTTTCATTTTAGCATCCTCAGAGTGGCCAATTCAGTGTCCTCTGAGCCTCAGCTCAGACTCTGTGCTCACTCTGACTGACCTTGTATCAAATAACTGAGCAAGCACCACTTTTAGACCTCCTTGGCTGATTTGATTTTTCCAATCTTTGAATTTTAAAATAAATAATAACGGCTGGCCAGTCGTTTGTTTAAGCCCATGGAAAGTTTTCCCTGTGGTGTAAATCACCACTGAAATGGAACTCACATTAGGCACATTTTTACCCTCATGTGAAAGTTTCAGGAAAGTTGTGAGCGACTGCAAATGGAGCTGCTGCACTTGTGATTATAATAAATCAGGTTCTGCTGTCTTGCAGGCTGAGTTATGACAATATGTGTGAGCTGCTGTATCACAAACAGTCAGAGGAGCTTGACAGACATCCCTGAAGGAGGCTGACTGTTTGATTTCTTGCCTGGGAGAATGATGATGTAAAGCTGAAGGAGAAATGCATAACCTGAAGGATTCAGCAGTCCCTGAACCCTGAGGTTACTGCAGGATTTGGTGTTCATGGACAGTGGTTGTGCCTTGTGCAGTAGTGTGACATCTGGGGACACCAAGAGAAAGATGGAACTTCTGAATATACCTGATAATACTTTACAGATTTCCTCTCTAGTCTCCAAGCAGAAGTACAGGCATCATCTCCTGAATCCCATACATTCTATTGGCACTATAAAACCAACCAAACAAATAAAAATAAAGCAGGCCTTCCCATATAGGGCATGGCTGTGGCATTTTAGCACTCATCTTTTGATTCTTATTGACAGGCAGTAAAAATAAGTTCCTCCAGCAGAGTGAATTGGCACAAAAGGTGGCACACATTTTACAGTAAATAAAAATAACTTCAAAGCCAACCTACAGTTCTTGGATGTTCATACTGTGCTGCTCTAAAAGTACAGGCCCAAATGAATGTTGAAATCACTGCAATGGCACATTGGACAGAGTTTATCCAGGGAACAGGCATCAGCATTCTGCCAGGGCTGTTGTCTTATGATAGAACCTTTTGGACCAAATTAATAGAAATTAATGAAGTTTAATGAAGAATGTGATAAGGCCTAATACCCAGAAGGAACTTTTTCACTTATTTGTATGCTTCACTGCCAAAACTATGTTCTAAAAAGTACAGGAGGCAATGAAATTGATTTTAAATGTCAGTGTTGAATGTCACCAACAGGCCAGGCATGTTTTTCTGGTGGTGGAATGTGTCAGCAGACACCATCCCATATACATGTGTCTGAAAGCATCAGAGGACCCCCACTCCAGAGTACTGGAAGTAATATACTACAAGTATATTGTATGTGCATTGTCGTTCTAGATAGAAATATATTCAATATATGTACATTTAATTTACCTATAGAGATACCTAGAGATAAATATGAATGAGTATATATACACACAGGCCATGTATATATCTATATATGTATCTCTACATATATATATATAGGTTATATAGAGATATTTATATATAGATATTTATATAGAGATATTTATAGGTAATCTCTGTTTTCATATTTAGATGTATGCACACACATACACTCAGGTATATTTATTTATGTACAAAAACTGGCTGCACATCACTGCAACAAATACTTTGAAGATAACACTTTAATCGAGGTGTTTATTCCTCCTCCTCCTTTGTAGTGACAAGATGATGTAATTATGGGAAAGCAGCAGCAACTTGATTTCTTTTTTTTTAATGAAAAGCAAGAGAATATCGGTTGCTTAGAAGTGGTTCAGGTCTGTTGCTACTGGATTAACAGCATAACAGGCTAAAATAGCAGGAAAAATGAATGTAAAATGGAAGCTGTTTTATCTGAGTGTCAGTGGTGAAAAGAATGGCACGAAGAAATGGCAGCATTTTGCAGATGCTTTTCAATAGAGACTTATTACATTACATAAGTTGAGTAATTTTCTGCTCCCAGTTGTTTCTCTGGTAATCAGATTGTTTGTGCTTTGTTCTTGTTTCCTTTAGAAGTTGTAAGGATTGGTTGGAGCTCTCATGTGTAGCAGTGGTGGGTCCAATTCAGACCTGTTTGGGCAATTTTGCCTGTTTATAGCTGCCGACATCATTGTCTGAATTTCCTCGTTAGCTGAGCATTTTTGGAGCTTGCTTTCCTGCTGGGTGTAAAGGAGAGTATGTTTATGTGCCAGATAAATGGCTGCTACGTCTGTTTGTTTGAACAATGGTTTGCTGGTGAAAACTGGGGGGAGTTGTGTATCTTGGAGTGCAGGAGGAAATTACTGAGGTTTTAAGTGGAATAATGTGCTTGGATTTGCAAGAGCCACCGAGAGAGTGGTGCAGAGAGCAGGGACATTGTAGAGATGTTCTTCTGACTGATTTTTCTGGAGGCTAGAAATATTCCTTAACTGCACCAGGAAGGCAAATTACAGCCCTGCAGATCCACAGCTGGGGGACACTTCCCAGGAAGAGCTGTCTGCACATGGTGCGTGTCCATGTTCCTTTGTGGCTGCATTTGCCTTCCCTGAGCACTTCTGATGGGGGAAAGGGAATGGGCTAGGGAGGATATTGCCTGACTGTGGTCAGCCTGGACAGGATCTGTGCTGTGTGCCCCTCACTCACCTCAGAGCTGTGAGCAGGAGTGCTCTGTGCTCACTTCATCACTGGGCTGAGGAGAGTGGAACAGGAGTGACAAGAGCTGCATTGGCATTTTTGCTGGCCACACTGGCACTCCCACATCTCAGGATTTGTGTGAATTGCCCAGTGGTTTTGAGAAGATGGTCCCACTTGTCCCTCCTCCAGCTCCCCCATCCACAGTAGCAGCCGTCCTATGCAAGTGCTGATGCTAAAACCACAGAGAAAGAGGTGGCTCCAAACACTTCCAGGGTGTTTACAACTGTACACAAGGAAAGGAGATTGGGGATATAGTCAAGATTAACCTCTCCTTTTGTATTGCAGTATCATTATCTAATGAGATCAGGAGCAAAGCCCAGCAGCTTAGTCAGTATTAGAGCGTGGGCACCCATTTCAGGAGGAAGCCTTTGAGAAGAGCAATCCTGAGCCGTCCACCTACACCATTTTCTTTGCAGCTTTGCAAGATGGAAAAAGTGACAGCTGTAAACCTCCCCAAAGGCAGTTGCATGCTCTCCTCATGTGCATTGCCTTCCAGACTCTTCTGCCCCCCTGCACCACCGACTCATGGGCGATCTCCGGGGCTGACCCCTCTGCTGTCCCTGGTCTGCTGGGAAAGAACACAACAGCTTGGTTGGAATTCATGAGGATGAGGTCTGGTTTGAGCCATTTCCACCAGACCAGGTCCCATTCTTGGGGTTTATGTACTCTGGGACTCATGCCCTGTTCTCTGCCCTTGCTTCTCCATCAGTTCTGGAAGTACTTTCTGGTTTAAGTTCAGCAAACTCCCCTCCACAAGGGCATGCCTTGTGCAGTTTCCCTGAACATTATTCTAACGTCACACATGGCGGGATTTTTGTGGGCAAAGCCAAATTTTAACTTCCATTACATTTTGAATAAACCACTCTATGTGACCTTTGCTTCACTGACATATGAGGGTCTTAAGAGCAGTGCTGTGGGCACTGTAGCAAACCCTTCAGCTGTATAAGGACAATTTATCATCAGCAAATAAATGGAGAGTGTGGGAGACAGGAATTGAGTAGGTAAGATCCTGTCCCTGTTCCAGGATCTTGAGCTTAATATTTGATGTCAGTAGACTAAGAATGTGGG
Source organism: Polioptila caerulea (assembly GCA_013397295.1). Taxonomy (NCBI): domain Eukaryota; kingdom Metazoa; phylum Chordata; class Aves; order Passeriformes; family Certhiidae; genus Polioptila; species Polioptila caerulea. The sequence goes on along the minus strand of VYXF01005160.1, from coordinate 83,813 downwards.
ACCAGGGCATGTGGAGGCTGCAGTGCTAACAGTAATATCAGCTGTACACACACAAGAACTGTTACAAACATTACAAGTACAGAAGTAGAAGCTCATCCATTGGGGGTAAATAGCAGAGCTTAAAAGCAGCGTGTCAGGTTCCACTCAGGTCTTCATTGGAAGTGGAGCAGTGACTCAGTTTTAACACACACACACAGGAATTTAAAAACATGGCAATATTTTGAAAATGTTGTGATCTGGTAGCAGAGCAATGTTCTGTATTTGTGCCATTACCCAGATTGCTGCAGGCCCTGTCAGAAAAGGGTAATCTCACCTGTTGGCACAAGGACAAAAAAAGACACAGGTGGTGCATTCATCGCTTGCACATAATGATCAAAAGCATTTAGCCAGCACTGAAATGAAAACCAACAATATTAGAGGTGCTCATTTTTCCATTTGCACGCAGGCTACAGCTGTTATTACTGTGCCTTGTTCTACCACATACACTTAGAAAAAATTGCTTCAAAACTCTGAAGTTGTGCATTGCCCATATGGCACTGAACATGCTGCTCTGAGAATTGTCCGTAGCCTGGCAGACCACAATTGCTTTATCACTGATGTGACAATGAGATTTTAAATTATTTTAAGGTATTTTGGATTTTTGAGGTATTTTTAAAAACATGGACTGCACGAGCTGTTGTACCTATAGGCAGTAGAGCAAATTTTTCCTCAGGTGTCTCACAGCAGTGAGAAACAGGGCTGGACACTTTCCTAGAATCATGGAATGGTTTGGGTTGGGAGGGAACTGAGAGATGATCTTGTTCCAACCCCCTGCCATGGGCAGGGACACCTCCCACCAGGTCAGGCTGCTCCAAGGTCCATCCAACCTGGCCTTGGATATTTCCAGGAATGGGGCAGCCACAGCTTCTATGGGAAACCTGTTCCAGGGCCTCACCACCATCACAGGGAAGAATTTCTTACTGATATCTAATCTAAACCTACTCTATTTTAATTTGAAACCTATTTCCCCCTTGTCCTGTCACTCCATCCCTTTTAAATAGACTCTCTCCATCTTTCTTGCTGGCTCTCTTCAGGCACTGGAAGGCCACAATTAGGGGGCTAAAAACTTCTCCTTTCCAGGCTGAATAAACCCAGTTCTCCAGAGCTTCCCTCAGAACAGAGGTGCCACTCCTTTGGATCCCGGTGGGTTCCTACTGTNTTTGGATCCAGGTGGGTTCCTACTGTGTACAAATTAGATACATGTACAAATTAGATACATGTACAAATTAGACACATGTACAAATTAGACAGCAACCGAGGCTCCTTTTATTGACAGAAGATATCACTGATGGTCAGCAGACTGTAAGTTACTATGAAGTTCATCCAAAGGATGCCAGACAAGTGAATCTGCACATTTCCTAGGGGAAAAGCTGTGGTGGGGTGGCCCTGGCCTGTGGCTGAGCGTCCCCAGGCGCTCCTTCCGTGTCTCCTCCACACCCCCAGAACAGAGGAGAGCAAAAGCTGAAAATTAGTGGATGAAGATCAGGGCAGTTTAATTAGTGAAGCCAAAAGCTGCCTGTGTCCCCTCCCAGCTTCTGGCACACCCCAGGCCACTCTAAAATACAGAAAGCCTTGACTTTGTGCAAGCCCTGCCCAGCAATAGCCGAAACACAGCGTGTTACCAGTACTGCTCCAGAACTGCTCCATGGGGGCTGCTCTGCAGGAAATTCACCCTGTCCCAGCCAGAGCCAGCAGAACAGCTCACATTTAGTGTTTACTTCATAGATGTTTGCAGCTGGTGAAAATAAACCCCACACTGATATTGTGAGATCTCGATACATCGGTGTTAATGTGTGGAATGTTTCCATCTTCCTCTCTTTTGAGTGGTGCAATGCTGTCTAGGTTGTCAGGAATCCCTGCTTTTGATCCCTGAGCCTGTGGCAGCTTCTGAACTAACACAAGTCTGGGCCACTGTAGTGGTTTTAGTGATGCTGTGTTTTTTGGCAGGATCTGAGTGTGGAGAGTGCCTGTGATTTTTAGGATCAAAGCATGTTTTGAGGTGACACAGAGATTCTTCTAACTGTGTCTCTTCATTGTTTCATTTAAATTGACAGTATTTGTGGGGAAAACTGTGTAAACACCCTGGACTCTTTATCTCCTCTTTATTTCCTGTGTGTACTGATGTGTTAATAGGTAACAGAGATGAACGACTTCAGAAGGAGTAAAGTGTAGGTAGATCAGTGCTATAAAGTCATATAATAAGGGAATAAAGAAACCTCAAGTGACAAGTCAGGTTGAATTTTCTGGTAATGCACCCAACCAACACTTTTTTGAAATGTCCTTGTCAGTTTAGTTGGTGGTCAGGAAAAAATGGAAACACGTTGCCTTGACTTTGGGAGAAAAGATGGAATATGGTTTTCAGAGACATGTAATTAAAAGGATATGAGAAGACCAGCATTTTTTATGTGTGTCTCTCTTACTAATGATATACATGAGTCTTCAGGCCATTAAAACAGCTCATTTCTTTTGATGGACTTCCAGTTTGTGGAGGAAGCAGCTGCTTTTACTACCAAATTTCTCCTGTCTAATTAGACCAGTTGAATCAGCCAGCTTAAATCAGCCCATAGCTTACCCTTTGCCTCTTCACTGAAGAGCTGAATAACCTAATTGTAAAGAAGGACAGAAAATGCCAAAAGGAGTTAGAGTTGTTACTGGGAAATGAACCAACACAGAGTAAAAAATACAAGGGAAAAAAGGCTGTTAACACAGAGGGCCTCCTGATGAACCTGTAATGAAAATCCCTCTGGAAATTCTCAATGTCCTCTCTTTGCTGGAAAATGACAGAGCATCAGACTACAAACTTGTTGTTTGTTCACTGTATTTTCTTCTGGCTACATTTTCATGCAGGAGAATTTTTAGGTTGAGGGCTTTATAGCTTGGAAGAGGGGGAACCCAGCTGAGTGGATGACCAGGGCTCTTGAAACTCTACGAGACCCAAGCTGAGTTTCTTGATCTGACTCAAGGACTTAGGCTTGGATCATCCTCACCTCTGTGAGTCCCAGTGGCCTCTGGAGTGACTTGTTGCTGGTTTGCCAAGAATATAACCAAGCAAAAAACAAAAATCCATCCAAAACTCAAAGTTGAATTTTCTCTCTGCCTCAGAATTAGGTGGAAAACCTGTAGTGGAAGTCATGCTTTTGTGATATGAGTTACTGCTGCCCACCTTGCTTCAATAATATTTCTGTAGATAATTCCAAAATGACAGGATTCCCAAAATGCTGAAAGACTCTGATGCCTTATTTTAGTAAGTCCTGAAAATGTGAATCAAAGTTCATCCTTTTCTTTTTAAACTTCAAATCATTTTAATGTGTACATTTGATTTTTTTTAGTCTGTGAAATCAAAATCAATGAAATGGATGGTTTTTATACTACAATTAAAGTGTGTACATCAAGTTTTTTTTTTTTTTCTGTTTTGTGTGTGAAGAGTTTTTCTCTCAAAGTCTTGATTTTTCTGTAGGACCTATTATTGATGAAACATTTAATTGTTTAGGATATGTGGTTAGCAGCAAGACTCCTGCTTTGCTCATGCTACTCTATAAGCTTCAACTAATCCATAACATAAAATGTAGGTCAGCTGGAGCTTTTAAAAACAGATGGAAATTCAGGAGTTTATCATAGTGCAATGGATGTATGTCCCTGTGAGGCTGCCAACTTCTCCAAAAAAAAAAAAAAATCCAAAACAAAAATCAGAGTGCTGAAAGGTGCTCATTCTACCTCATTTCCATTCCAGAACCAGCAATGCCCTGTGCAGTGGCTTTTGGAACATATTCAGCACTGACGTGCTACAGAAGATGATAATTACTTCTGAGGTGTTTAGAGGATTTTATATTTAGTTTGCTGACAACGAAAAGTATTTTAATTTGGGCGACTTCATTAGTGTAAATATTTTAGAAGAGAGAGGTAAAAACACAGTTGTTCTAAGTAAAATGTGAGAAGTGGTTTATTTCTGCACACGCTTCAGTTTTTCCTTAGTTTTTACATTCAGGTTGTATCTTTTACTCGATTAGTGCTGAAATGAAGTTTTTAATACATTACCCTGCGTTTCTGTTCCATTAGAGTTTTGAGTGTTTGGAGGGGAAGTGATCAGAACCAGTGTGGCTGTTTCTGAAAATAGAAGCCTCCCAGGACACGTGCCCATGTCCATATGGCAGGGAGCAGGGATGTCCTGCTGCTGTCGGAGCTGCCTCAGCCTCAGCAGCTCTCCCAAACGTGACTCCTGTTCCCTCTGACAGAGCTTTCCCAGCTTTGAAGGCCCATCAGGCAGTTTCTATCCATGTCTCTGCTCCTGGGTGTGGATGGTAGGGTTAAAGACTCAGTGCATGAGCTTGAAATTCACTTTTTAAAGCATTTCTGATATTTGCGCCTGAGCGCGTTTCAGAGGTTCCTCCTGGCCCCAAGTGTTCCTCACCTTCTGGGAGAGAATGGGATGGGAGCAGTGGGAGTGTGAGGGGATGGAAGTGTCTCTGGCAGTTTGCAGTGCAGAATTGGTTTGAGAGGCTGGGGAGAGGCAGGGCAGGGATGTGCAGGAGCTGTTCAGAGGCTGGATGGCCGAGGTCGCCTGTTCTTCAGAGAAACCTCCTGTCATCAGCAGTGCAGCTCAGCTAGACTGATGTGAAAAAATTGAATTTGTGTGGAGTCAAATGTGACATTTTGAGTTTCCAAAGCTGACTAATGAGCTGTAATTTTTTTCTTGATATCAGACTCTCTGGCAGCTTTTAAATTGCAGTGACTATGGCTGAAAACATTTTTTGAGATCCAAGAAATGTCTCTTCTTGTGTCTGTAAGGGCTGAGAGCAAAGCATTGTCTTGTGAGCATGTGAACCATGGCAGAAGTCTGTTTTAGACAAAACTCTGTTTCTAATAGTTTGAGAAAGGGTTTTTTTCCCCTGCAGTTCACAGGAGACATTTCATCACATTCCAGTTTAACCTGGAGTTTGTGATGAAGATCACAGAAGGCTTTCCTTTGTGCACCAAGCTCTTTGGACCAGATATTGCCATGAATCCCAGTGGGGAGGAAAGGGATGCTAAATAACTTCAGCTGCTTCTGCTGTCACTCTAGAGAGGCCCAGGGCTCCCCTCTAACCCTTACACAGTGGGCAGGAGGAAAGAACCAAAGTTTTCCTTTTTCCCCTTCCCTCCTTCTTGCTCTGGGTGCCCGTGAGTAGGGAGGCTGGGAGGAGGAAGGGAGAGATTCACAGTGAAAGGGGACTTCAGCATCAGCACAGGGGAGCCAGAGCAGGGTTCTCTGAGGGAGGAAGGCTTTCTGTCTGCAGAGTGACCCAGCTGGATCCACACTTGACAGGGAAGACAGATGGGGCAGTTCACTGGGATATTTCAGAATGTCTCCCACTTGAAGATTTTTTTTTCCAGAAAGAAGGGGCTGTTGTGAAGGATTCTGGTTTTATTTGTTTGTAAGACTGTGAATAACACTATTTGTACCTTGATGTATGAAGGTACTGCAATTATGAGAAATTGCTTTCTGCCTGATTGTCACATGTAAACAGCTTTCATCTCACAGTGTATCAGGCTCGTGACTCTGGTTTGTCATTCGAGGGAATGTGTCAGCCTTTCATTTCAAACTGGGTTGGCTTTTCTTTTGTCAGGAAAGACCTTTCCTGGGTGCTGAAGTAATAGAAACAAAGGCAATTAAAAAAAAAAAGGCAGCAAAAAGCAATTATCAAACAAAGATTAGGCTATGGGCACTGCTTGGGAAAGACAATTCCACTGGATTCAGAAGGAAGATGAAGCTGTGCGTCATTCATACTTTTTTTTTTTCCCTCCTTTCATATTTCCTAAGGGTTGAAGATAAATTAGGGTAGCTATTTTCTGTGCAGGCAAAGTACAAGCTATGCCCCAGATCTCCAAAATGCTTCAACATGTAAATACTGCTTCTGGAGCCATCAGGTCCTGCTGCAAGTAGAGATTTATTTGCATTCATGTTTGAAGGTTACTTTCGTTCATTGACCTATTTAATTGTCATTCTCTATCCCAGGCTGCAGGCATATGGCTCCACGTGCCTGTGGAGGGAAGAGGAGCAGCTTTAACTCTCTCAGGCAGAAACCCTCCACAGAAAAAAACCCCAAGAACTGAATCTTAACATGGATGTAGCATGGTAATAATAAAACCAATAAAAATAAAAATAATAACAATAAAAGAATAAGTATAAAAATAAAAGAATAAGAATAAGAATAAGAATAAGAATAAGAATAAGAATAAGAATAAGAATAAGAATAAGAATAAGAATAAGAATAAGAATAAGAATAAGAATAAGAATAAGAATAAAGACCCCTGGACCCATGTGTAATGGTAATCATCTTGTAAACCTCAGAAGAAGGCTGCAGGACCAAATAAAAGGGAGACAGAAAAGGTGAATGCAAGGAAACACAGGTTACTTAAAAGCTTCTGCTGTGGTCATAGCCATAAAAACACAGAATTATATGTTAGATAGATGGCACAAACCCATCCATCTCCCAGCACAGTGGGGAGGTGTAACCAGTACTAGCAGGAGCAAGAAGGTTTGCCACAATATTGATGACACTTTCTCTGTTCCTCTCTTCTGTTGGTGAGACATTTCTCAAGAAAACCTGAATTCTGTGTCCACCTGCAAACACCTCAGGTTTTTATCCCTTGGGAGGTGTGGGTTCTCCAAATAAGAGGAGAGGGCTTGTACAGTCTGTTAAACTTTCAAACTCAAAATTAGGAGGCTGCAGAGCTTGCAAGCCTAACAGCATCCTATCTCATCAGTTATTCTGAGGAAGAGCAGCATTCAGATGCTAAAAGAATGTGATGAGCAGCCAGGATAGCAGAGAAAGAGCAGGGTGCACATAACTCCTATTTCAAAGGAGTGGAATCTTTCCTTAGTCAGGGCTTTTTTTTGTTTGACTGCACAATGTGAACTGTCACATCCAGTGTCTTGCATAAGTTTAATATCTAGTCCATGGATCTGAAAGAACAATGAAATTAAAGGAATTTTCAGAGTCTTTATAATCTACAGCTTGGTTTAAGATTCTCCGTGTGCTAGAACTCGGTTTCTTGCCTGATTGTCCATCTTCTCATAATTATCTTTTATTATACACCACAACCTACAGTTACAGGGGATTTTGTGTCATAAATCTTGTCTTGGGAGCTCACAATCACTCTTTAGGCTCCAATTTATTGTGTGTTTTTCTGACTTGCCACAGAAGGAAGTTACTGTTCAGCACGGAGGAAGTGCGCCGGTGTCAAACGTTAGGCATCCATAAAAACAAAATTCAAAACCTGCTTTTAAGTTTGTCCTTAAACATTTAGCTTTTGATTAACAATTGCAAAGCTCGTTTGGGTTTTTCAGGCTCTGAGATGTTCTGGTTAAGTTTGAACCCAGTGCCACCAGCACAGGGCTGTGTGCTCGAGCTGGTGGATAGCTTGAAGAAGAAATGTGTGACCTGTCCCCAGTAATCAGAGTGCAAAATAAATGCCAGGTGTTAGAGACAGAGTGAGAAGAGCATCTGATACCTCTGTACATGCTGAACGTGGCCAGGCTGCTCTTCTTGATGAGTTCCCAGGGAGCACCTGAGGGTGTGGAGCTCCAGTCCAGGCTGAAGGTTGGGAGGGTGCAATTGCTGCGCTCAGCTGCTGTGATGGTGCAAGCAAATGGGGAACCACGGTCAAACTGGCATTTAAACCCACAAAAAAGATACTGAAGGCAGCCATGGTTTTCTTGGCAGTGGATGGGATTTCTCACAGCATCGAGGTGCTGGAGTCACCATCCCTGGATGTGTTTAAAAAAGGACTGGATGTGGCACTCAGCGCTGTGGTCTAGTTGAGGTGTTCAGGCATGGGTTGGACTCGATGATTCTTGAAGGTCTCTTCCAACCCAGACATTCTGTGAATTCTGTGAGAGGCTTGGTGTCTCACCTGAGCTAATTGTCCTGAACTCCCACTGTAGTGAAGAGAGAGGCACTTCCACAGGGTTATTTATCCCTTCCCAGAGCAGGAATGCAAAATAAGTAGAATTAATCACCAGCCTGGTGTGCCTGCTCCTATCCACTGATAATTTATGGGCCCTAGAAATGAATTTAGGTTAAGCATCAAACATTTTGATGTGTCAAATTAGGTAGATTGAACACTCCAAGCCTCTCTGTGAGCACGGGCTAAGCCCTGCATCTGAGTTGCAACTAATCCACCTCATGACCACTAAGTGGGAAATCGGCTGTGGATCAAGAGCAATATGTTTGAGAAGGCCTGGCTCTGGGCTATATTAAGAAATGCAGTTTAGTCCACTACAAAGAAAGAGCTTTGCTGCCCACAGGGGGATTTCTTTTCTTTTTTTGAAGCTTGAAAGTCTTATTATTTTAGGTTGTGAGGAAAAAATTTCTCTTCTCTGAGCTGGAACGAGCTGTGGGGCAGAAGAACTTGATTTGGGTACTTCAAGCACTCACTTGGCTTCTCTGCCCTTTCTGTCCTGATGTTTTGGTGCCTGGCATGCTGTTTTATAGACATTTACATAACGAAGGTCGTTTCTCTGAGGCAAGGTACAAGAATACATTACAATTGCAAATTCCCTTAATTGTCCTAAAGCAGGGCTCAGAGCTTAGACAATGGAAAATCCTATTGTTCAGTGTCCCTGAGAGACTGTGTGAACAGAACAGAAATATGTGGATGTGTTGATTCTGAAACTAGAGTGAGAAGATGATTGGTGAAAAAGGTTTATTCGCTTTTGATACACAATGGATGGCAGAAATTATGAACCAATGACATATGAGTTCACATACAGGTCTCATTTGGTAGGCTTAAACATGTTTATTATTTCTAGTGTGACTTTGCCCCTCCAGGCTTTGTAGAGGTACAGCTCAAACCAGTATAAAATTAGGAAGGTGCCTGTTACTAAAGCAACATATTTTTTCACTCTGTTTGTCAGGAAAGCTGTTTCTCTCCTCCAGATTTTCTGAGAATTAAAAGATGTCTTTTTTCTTCCCAAGTATCTGTACCTGTAATTCACTTTAACTTAAGCTTGTTTGAACTCAGTGTGGAGCTTGGGAAAGAAACCTTCATTTAAATAATCCCCATCAAGAGGGTTTTAAAAATCTAAATTATTTAAATAATCATCAACTGATACAGATAATCCCTTTCAACTGAGAATTTGCATCTGAAACATCTACAAACCCTGTTGATAGCATGGAAAGTGTTCTGTACTCAAGTAGTGGGCACAGAACATGGTGCCCTGGCTGGTTAAAGCAGAATTAGAAATATATGGCAAACACCTCCCTGACCATATTCCAGCTTGGGGAAACACCCTGCCTTTGATTTCATGCTGGTTTAGATGAAAAGCCCCAACTTACTTCATCTTATCACTGGATGAAGCAGGTTGGTGTAGTCCCTTCTAGTAAACACAAGGATGTTTCTCTGTGAGAGTGGCTTCTCAGGAGTGAGGAAAGGGCTGAGATGCAGAAAGTGAATAATAGATTGAGAAGGAGCAGGCAAGAAAATTTATTTCTGGCATATATCACACCTGCATGCATGGAAAAGGATGATGTAAAAACGATAAGGAAAAATGTTTCCTTGCTAATGTTTTATTACATCTCCAAGTGTAAATCTGGCTTTGAGCTCTTATCTGTGAGTGTGTTTCTCATCTTGTGCTTCTCTGTAGAGTTTCTGCCAGTATTTCCCAGCTGCTCAGTTTTCTGATCGAAATCTAAAGAGTCTACAAATGAAATGCCTGACAGGTCACCTGAGGAGGTTTCCAACCTCTGGGTGGGTTTCTGCAGGGTCCTTCTCTCAGCCATGAGTCCCCAGCTCTCCCTTCAGTATGACATGGGACCAAGTTATCCTCTTTTTCCCTTTCTTGTGCAGTTGTCCAGTTCATAATCCAGGGAATGGTCTTTGGCCATGGAGGGGTGACTCTGCTGGATCTCAGGGGCAGCAGCAAAGCCATGAATTTTCTAGGAGTGTTTTTCCTTCACTGGAGGATTCCTTACTCCTGCCTCAAGGGGAAAGATGTGACAGCTTGGTTGCACATCCCCTTATGTCAGTTTTGTGCTGGAGAATTCCCTGGACTTCTGTGTAAGTTTTGGGGATTTAAATTGATGCAAGAGGAGGTGAGGTGAGGGCTGAGCCTATAAACTACAGAATAGGAAAATACAATGGGGATTCTTTAATGGGTCAATATACAGTGCCAAGAAATTGCTGCGGTTTCTTGTCATGATTTAAGAAATAATTTGGCTGCTAGTACAGTAAGAGAACAAATTTGTGGATTGAAATTTAAACTGCTGTTTAAAAGTATGTTTCTTGTTGAAAGCATTGAAATAAGGCAGGTAAGTAATACAGTAGCTGCCAGAGATGCCTTCTATATTTCCAGCTGGATATTTCTCAGCAGGAGTGCATCCTGTCTTAAAAAAGCATCACAAAAAGATGCAGAAATATAGTCCTTATATAATTATTTAATTTTTAATAAAGAAATGTTTCATTTCTGCCTGGCAGGGAGTGTGGAAAGAGCAGGTTATGATGTCTCTGGTTTTGATTTTTAAGTGCCAAATTCTGATTTCTTTGTGGCTCAGTTTCCAGTTGTTTATAGCTTTGCCAAACTCACCCTGCTTGAGCTGAAATTTCCTGTGTTACCTTTTACTTCAGTAAATGCTCTGAGAAACCTTTGAGCAGTTTCAGGCCAGTGGCACTTGCAGGGCACCAGCAGCAATTTCCTGCCTCCAGAAGGGCTTGGGATGAAAGAGAAGCAGTTCAAATACATTGGGAAGGGCAAATCCTGCTCTAATTGCAGCGAGCAGGGAAAGCCTGCTGTGCTCACCCGGGACCTGAGACGGGGTCTGGGTGCCTACTGATGGAGGCAGAAATAGGTTACAACACCTAGAAACTTCCAGAAGTCCGTGTGACATTTCTCTGAGCAACAAATGAGGATTACTGATGATGAAATGCAAATGAATGGAGCATTTCAGTCAAAAACCTAGAGGTGGTATTTACCTGAGGAAATTCACTGCGAGGTAGGAGTGGGTTTTGATTATGTTTTAACTGGTGCTGGTTCAGACACATCCTGAAACATTGCTCCTGCCCTGAGGATGAGGAGGGGATGGCTTGCTTCTTTCCAGATTAATCATAATTTCTGTGGGAATGGTAAAACCAGATCTTCCCATAAATCGCTGTAGAATCCATGAGAAAGGAGATGAAACCATCAGGATGTTTCTCCCTTGCTGATTCCAGCAGTAGAAGTTTTCATTGACTTGAGCAAGGAGAGCTCCCTTTGTATCTTCGTCAGAGACACGAGGTCACCTCTGTCCATTCATTGAAAAAGGGGTTTTTGTGGGCTCTGTGCTGCTGCCAGGCAGGGAGGGAATTCCACCTCTGGAATGGGGGTCTGGTCAGGCCAGGCAGGTGGTTCAGCCGTGAATTTGGCCAAATATCACAGTGCCTCATGTTTGATTTCATGGGAAATCCTAACATGGGAAAACAAAAATACATTCTCCTTCACAGGAGAAGCATTTGAACTCCAGAATGGAATGTGAGGTGAAATTAAGACCAAAAAATTTTGTATCACTAGAATTTTCTGTTTCACTTTTGATTTGTTACTGCTGCATTCTATTTTTAGGGGGTTGGGCTGAGAAATTTGCTGAGAGGTTGTCCTGGTTCATGATGGTGTGTTAATGTCAAACCCGTATTTTAAATAGTTCTTGAAAATTGATATTAAAATTCCCACGGGTATTAGCCCCTAAATATATATTTTTAAAGGTTGTGTCACTGTAACTTGAGGAGGGGACATGGGAAAACTGAAAGATTCATGCTGATTTCCATTGGAAATTAAAACAGTTTTAGGAGAAGTGAAAAATGAGAAAGTCACAGTGCTACACTTGCTCTTGGTGTAAGTTGAGTCCAAAGGGAGAGACCTGCTGTGGTGCTGGAACTGAATGGCCCACGATGTGCATCCACCCTGAGGTGAGTGGGCTTTGGGCTCCAGACTTCCATTAAACTCTGCCATATCCAAACTCCCAGTGATGCCTAAAGTTCTAGCTTTCATATTTTCCAGATTCTGTACTGTGTTAGTTTATAGCTCTGAACTTCACAGAAAGTGTCAGCAAGTTCTCCTCACAGTTCAGTCACACAGAACAATCCTTTTCCAGCCCCAGAACCAAGGACACCATTGCAGCTTCAGGCCCAAAAAGTGTAACCCACAGAGAATTGAGGAGAGCAAACTGGGAGGATGGGACTGCATAACCTAAAGCTGTAATTGGACAATTAACCCCAATATGTAAATGGATCAAAACTTAAAAAAGGGTGAAAACTTGTAACCTGCTGTCCCTCTTGGGTGTAGGCACGACCAGTCTCTTGTACTGCCCAAGGCTGATCCTTTGAAGGCCTTTAAATAAATCCCTACTTTATTCCTTTAACTCTGTCTGGTCTCTGTTCCAGGGAGCCTCTCCAGGCATCACTTGCTGCAGGGACTGAGGAAAACGAGGTGGGCTGGGGTTGAAGGCAGTGAGAAATTCCTGATATATGGCAGGTGGACATGAAACAGGCCCTGTTCTGTGAGAATCCAATCCCCTCCAAATGCATAATCTGTTTCTCGTGAAAGACATGTGGCCCACTATAGAAGTTTTAGGTCAACTGATTCAGTTGAAGATTAGCCTCGATATTCTGAAAGGGAAGACTGTGGTTACTTAGGAACTTTAATTCCTCATATAGGATTATACTGGGCCCCACACTGCTGCCACAGTGTCAAAATCTTTTTGTGGGTTTGCTAAATTAACCTTTGTAATGGAAAAGCTTATTATGCACTTCCAGTCAAAGGAAGAGATGGGTTTGAGTTTGTAGCAACTTAAAATGCCAGTGATTAGGGTCCTAATCTAATATTCATAGTTTTGGGGCTTTCCTTTTATTTCTTCTTAAAGCATATTTCTCTACTGTATTGCAAATGACTTGCTGAGAATTTCAGGGAGAATTTCTTCATGGAGAGGGTGGTTAAGCACTGGAAGGGGCTGCCCAGGGAGGTGGTGGAGTCCCCATCTCTGGAGATGTTCAAGGAATGACTCAGTGCTCTGTGCAGGTTGACAGGGTGGTCATCAGTCAAAGCTTGGACTTGGTGATCTTGGAGGTCTTTTTCAAGCTGATTCTGTGTCTCTGTGGTGAGTCCTGCTCTGATTTATCATTGTGTGCAGGATAGTTAAAATAGAAAACACAATCAGAGGGACAGAAACATGGGTGGGTCATGAGGGGGAAGAAACTGCAGTTAAAGGTAAACCAATCATCATTTGTGAAACTCTGGAAAAGTGACTTTAATGTGTGTAATGTTCAATCTCACAGTTGTACATAGGGAGAGGGAAGGTGTCAGTTTTAGGGAATGATATCTGTGTTACCACATGTTTGCAGCTGCTGGGTCTGTATTTTAGGTTGCATGTCCCTCGCTGATGGCAGTATACATTTTTTTATCCTCCCTCACGAGTTTGTGCAATGTTTACTGCCTGGTGCATAATGCCAATAATTGGTGGTACATTCTGAGTCCCTTACAGGTTTAACAGGATTGGGAGGGAGCTGGTTCTCATGACACTGAAGAGGTAGAATGAAGGACTTTGTCCCTACAGATCCTGTTTATTAAATATTGCCATGTCTGAAAGGCCTGATTGTTCTTGCACTTTCCCTTCAGATGGATGGTGGCATTGGTGTGAAGGACAAGCTGGTTGACCTTGTGGGAGTACCACGGATTTCTCTCTTCAAAGTCACTGTTGCTTTTTTCCTTTCGATAGATTGTCCTTGATTTCCTTTTCAGGACTTGTGCCATAAACAGGCAAAGTGGATACTCTGCTGTTTTCATACCCGTGCTACCTCGTGGCTTCCAAACAAGTTATTTCCTTTAGCTCCAGGGCAAGATTTATAGTGAAAAATTACTGGCCTGTTACCAAAAAAAAAAAATAATAATAAAAAAAAAAAGGCACTCAAGAAAATGGTTATTTTGTTCCATTTAGTCATTTACATTTTCTAGGACATCTGCCACGAAAATAGTAGGATCAGATATTTCTTGAGAGGTTTTGTGGCTGCTGCATTGCCCCTGAGCTGGGATGTGCTCGGGGAGGAGGATTTGCTGTGGATTTGGGAGACCCCACAGCAGCATGACAATGTTTTTGGTGCAAAGTTTGCTGTCTTGTGGCATAGGGGGGAGTGTGAATTGACCAGAAGAAAATTTAAAGAGAATAAGTGGACATGAAAACAAATAATGACACTAGGAAGAAAGAGAAAGCAGAAGATAACCCTTAATAATTCTTTTTTTCTAGGAGCTTGCGGACAATGTGATTTTTTTGACATCATTTCCATGTTCCAGCTACAGCCTGTGCTGATGATCAGAGGTCTGGGATAGTTTACATGTGGAATCAGTATCCACCAGTGTGGCAAAATGGATTGCCAAATCCTGGCTCTGTGTGTAAATGGATTTTCCACTCTCCTGTTTTGGTTTTAATTGAACCACGTAAACATTGTCAACATATGAGATTGATTTTTGACACCTTACTTAGCATTTTTCATATTATTCAAAGCTTTAGCTAGAAGCACTGGTAATTAAAATAAAGTAAGCAAGCAAAAAAAAAAAACCAAACTGGAAAGAGATCCTGAAAACTTTAAATGCTGGTCAGGGCTCTCTCCACCTTCCTTACACAGTTTTTGTGCCTTTATGTGGAAATCCTGCAGGGCAAGGTGGATGCAACTGGTCCTAATCTGGAATTCTCATTGGAGCAGTTTGCTTACACTTAGAATGACATGGAGTTAAGGTTTTAAATAAAAGTTTATTGGCAAAGATAATTAGCTCAGAAATAAGTTGAAATGCTTGAAGGAGGTGGTGTTGTCACTCTAGAACATCCTTGCCTGAGGATGAAATTATAGTGGCATGAGATTTTTGAAATGGATTAATGAGAAAAACCCTGCATGTTCTTAAACTGGAAAAAATGTTTCCCTAGAAATTGTTTTCACAGTTATTGTGGTCAGTCTCCTGTCTAGAAAAGCCTCCAGTGTTCCTCTGGTAAGAGAGTTCTTGTGGCAAGAGAATGAAGAGGTTTGTGTATCTCCTTTTCCTGAGTTTCTTGTCATACAAGACATTTTTCTTTCCATTTCTTTTATGAAATAAAAAAGGCAAAGGTCTTTGAGATCTCAGCTATTGCTCTCTCTAAGAAATTGGTGTTCTGGTGAGAGGGCAGAATTTTGGCACTCAAACTGCAGTGATTGGAGGGCAGCCTGCTCCAAGACTGGTTGCTGTGGAGTATTGGATATTTTAACAGCACCCTGATAAAATCTTCTGAGAGAACACTCAGAGAATGGCAGCAAGGCTTCATAGTCCTGTTTAAAAATCATCCTGCAGTGAGCTAAGGGTGTGAGACCCTGGAATCCCATTTGTGTCATGGCAGGAAGCTGCTGCTCCCTCTCACAATTTGGCTTTTGATAATTATTATTGATAGTCATTGCAGCGTGCTGATATTGGCATCAGCCTCCCAGGAGGTGGCTGTTAACACCTGTTTGTCATCAATATTCAGTGGAAATGAACTTTCGTTGCTCCCCAGATGTGATTAAGGGTTCAGTGAACTTTTCTTTCCTCTTCCAGGTTATAAGACCCTTTTGAAAGGAATTTCAGGGAAGTTCAGCAGCGGAGAGCTTGTTGCAATTATGGGACCTTCAGGAGCTGGGAAGTCAACACTTATGAATATTCTGGCAGGGTACAGGTCAGTACCAATGAAAAATACCAAGTTAAGATAAGATCACTGAGCCTGAGGNGAATATTCTGGCAGGGTACAGGTCAGTACCAGTGAAAATACCAAGTTAAGATAAGATCACTGAGCATGAGGGCTCCTTGGAGACAACAGCAGAAATTTTAGCCTGGAATTTGTCAAAAACAGGCACTTCAAAGATTTTGAATAGGATTTTTTTTTTTTGCTTATCTTTTTTCTCTATGTCGTGTTTTGGTCACTTGAGATTTATCTCTTAACAGGTCTGATCCAAAAATAAGAAGCAATTTAAAATCCAAAAAACACACATTTAAAGAAAATCTCCTTTTTTGGCCGTGTAACAAATCTGACTCAGTGTCTTATGTTTATGATGTTTTTTAAGTCGCATAAACACTTGAAAAATCTACTCTTTTTAGTCACCACTTCATAATGTTGATGTCTTCTTCACCAAAATTCAGTGACTGTGCTTCATCTTTCTAAATCCCCTCTTGTATGGCCATAGAAGGTCTCTCTGTCTTGTTGTCATTTGGGGCATAAGGAACAGGACAGAGAAACCTAAAAAAAACCCCAACTTTAATTTCTTGGTATTTTTTCAGATATTTATATACGACAACACACATTTTGAGTAAAATTTTCAGCAACATGGCATGAAGCTTTATATGAAAGAAAGTGCAATCAGGAAACAATTTAACTTCCATCCAGTCTATCAAATTTATTTCGTAGTGGCAATAAGTACCTAAGACTTCCATGTGCTCAGTCATGAGGCAATGCAGGTGAAGGCAAGGTTCACCTCTGGTTGTTTTGTTTGGTTTCAGGGAGACGGGAATGAAAGGAGAAATCCTCATCAACGGGCAGCCCCGTGACCTGCGCTCCTTCCGCAAAGTCTCCTGCTACATCATGCAGGATGACATGCTGCTTCCTCACCTGACTGTCCAGGAGGCTATGATGGTGAGCTCTGATTCCTGTTTGTCTTGGTTTGAACGCCAGGTGTCTGCTGAGGAAGGCAGGAGCCTCCCTTGGAATGAAGAATGTAAACCCCCTCCCTCCAAATAATTATGATTTTGGATTTAAGGGGGCTCTCAGGCAAAGATATGGGGATAGGAATAACAGTTCTTGACTAGGAGAACAAAAAATAAAACAAACATGTACTATTAAATAAAAGAACAAAACCCACTGACAGAGTCAGAATCCAACCTGACCCCCTGTGGGTCAGGGTGTTGGTGGCAGTCCCATTAAATGTTGGCTGCAGCCCTCCTGCAGTGGCAGATGTGGCTCTGGGGGAGCAGTGATCCTGCAGAAAGGTGCAGCCTCCACTGAAGGTGCAGTGGAGACAGATGGGCCTGGTCTTCCTCTGGGAGTGCAGTGGAGAAGGCTGCTTCGTGTTCCAAAGCACAGATTGTATCCAGGTAGGAATGCTTGGCTCCTCACCCTGGGTGGAGCATTTCCCAATGGGATGATGGAATTTTATCAGTGGGACTCAATGGCCCATGAGCAGAAGATCTCTCCCTGGAAGGAGGATGGGTCGTGGAAGAGATAAAGAAAACTGCCCCAGCTGGGTTTTAACAGTTGGCCCATTGACAGAGGATTATCCCACCCCCTGCCCCAGTTTTGACAGATGGTGATAGAATGACTACACACACCTCTGGCCACATTCTGCACTGCAACCCATTAATTACATTGCTCTAATTTTTCTGAGCTGCAGAAAATGGAAAATGGTTTGTGTTGTGCCCTCGGTCTTACTCCTGGCAGTGTCACAAAATGTTATCCCTGTCTGATCCTGCTTGATGGAAGTTCTTGGAATTTGATGATGCCTTGAATTCTGTTTCAGGCTCATCCTTCTAGGGATTCTTTGGCTTTATAATCTCCGGTTTGTGCCCAGAATTATGATTTGGAAGGAGATCTAAGTGTCTGCTCCTCAGATCTCTGAGAGAATAGAACCTGAAATTCTTCACAAATGAGCCTCTGTAGGGACCATCTGTTTGCTTGGGTGGTGAATGAGTAACCTCATCTCTCTCTCTTTCTCCCCATCTTTCATGTTCTGACTGAAAATTGTTATTTACCACTTCAGTGTGATCTCTCTGCCACTTCTACTCTTTTGTGCCTTTTTTTTTAAATAAAGGCATTTTAAAAAATCTCTTTCATTTCTTCATGGGAAAAGAACAGGAACAGAATAAGTCCAAGATGTACAGGCAATGTAAAGTCTTCTCATTGTTTTGCATCCTATCAGGAAGTTTATGAATTGCCAGCTTGACCAGTTAGTCTGGAGGTGTCTGTAGCTCAGCTTGAGAAATGAGCCAGTTGTTGTCAGAAATTGTTATCAAAATAAGGCTTAGGTTGCTCACACCGTTCAATTCACAAATTTTAAATCCAGAAGAAATCACTCTGGTTCTTATGTCTAATCTGGTTCTTATGGCTAATTTCCTGCAAAGGCTCTTTTCTGTGGAGAAGTTTTTCTTCTCTTTTGTTTACTTGAGTGTTTCCATCAGAATCCCATGGGACCACTTTTGCAGAATTGGGCCCAGATTATAGTTGCTGTCTAAAATTAATCAATCAAGGCTCTGACAAAATATAATTACTTAACAGTTTAATTGCTTTTAATAGAGGTTAATCATGATGTTGTGCAGAGCAGCCTTTCAGGACAGCAGATGACATCTTTCAGAAGATCATTTATTTCTGTGCTCACTTGTTTGCATCCTGGAGAATGGCAGAGTTCAGTAATCCATACAATGTGAATGAAACACAAATAAACTGTTTCTAGCATTGCCTGGGAAGTTTTTGGATGTACAAAATATGTCACTCTCCCATCTTCCTGTGAAGCTCTTTGACTTGCAGAGTGGCCTTTTTTTTCTAATACACTTTCTGTCAGGTGCTTTGCCTAAGTCCAATTAGACTCAGTTATTTACTGAATAGAAAAATGTGATGCTTCTGGCTGGAACATTGTAGTTCCAGTTCAGATTTTCTAACTGGGTTGAAAGCAATTGTTTAAGTGGTACCTTGGGGTGTTGTTCCTGGGACATCTGCTGTAAGCAGTGGTCGTGCTTCAGACCAGTTCAAAATCAAATTCCATTGTTTTGCATTCCAGGTATCTGCTCATCTGAAACTTCAAGAGAAAGATGAAGGGAGGAGAGAAATGGTATGTACACTGCCCATCAAAGGAGAATTTGGGGGATGCCAAGAAGTAAGCTCTGTAAAGCAGACATTTTTTATCTTATACTGAACTGCACTGGACTTGTAATGACAGAATAAATCATGACCTCTGGGTTGACATGTGTCATTGGGAGGGAATGTTCACTGCAGTCTCCATGAAAGCTACTTTCAGTGCAAGATTGGGAAATTGTAAAAGATTTACGAAGAAACAAATTCACAGGATTTGCAGGATTCCTGTTAATGCACCTTAGCACCTTGGATTCTCCTGTGTGCATGTGTGGGGGCTCAGGCACCCCATGTGGGGTGGGATAAATCACCCAGCTGGACCTGCACTAGGAACTGTGCTCCTCTGACCCATCCATGGGGAAAAGCACAACTTCTCCTGAAATATGAGAACTGTGACAACTTCCTAGGTAGAGCAGCTGTTTTTGTGACTGCCCTTTGGTGTGTGTTTATTTCCAAATTGGACCAATTGGCATTTCTTCAGACTCAAAAGAATCCTTGAAAATCAGAAAGGGAAACTTACAGGAATCATCTTCTGTTTGGTGAACACAAGTTGTTTTTATATTGGAAAATAAATTTATATAGAAACAGCTGTTAAGTTAGTTGTACTTTGGAAGCCTTAGTTCATTTACACTTTAGTGAAGCTAAGCCAAGCAAGTCAATTCACTTGTTCACACTGTCACTGTAATTACAAGCTTTAAAAACTGTGCTGTGTTTATTCAACACATGTTAGAAGAATTTTCTGGTTAGTGTTACTGGCCTGTGCAAGAGAAGATAATTAGTTTAATTATTGTAGATTTGAGTGTAAATGTTTATCCCAGATAAATATTATGAATTTATACACTTGTGCTAGCAGGATTGCAGACTCTTGTTTAAAGCAGGGACAAGTGAAAATCCTCCAGTGAACCACAGTTTGTGTTTCTTGTTGTCCTTGCTTGTGCTGCCTGAGTCCTGTTTACCCTTCCCAGACATAAAGGGAATGAGGTAGTTGGGCTTTTTTCTCTGAGAAACAAGGCTCTGTGGATTTTGTTATGTTTTTTACTCCCTCTTGGTGGGGTAGAGAACTCCTGGCAATCAAAATCAGGACAAGCAAAAAGGATCAGGCCCTGGCTGATCTCCCTAATTTTCACCAGGTCAGGCACTTTATCTGGAAAACTCTCTCCATCCAAGCAGTTGATACTTTGAAAAACAGTGGGCTCATTTAATACTTCAGTGAAATATTGAATGTCTGGGCTGCTTTCTACCTTTGAAGTGGTGGAGTTTGTTAATTGCATGAGCAATGTAGCTGATGGATTCACTCGTTTTTGTGTCCATGCTTTTACTGGGTCCAAAGAGCTATTTCTCTTATATAGGGCTACAGATCTACAGTCACTGAAAAAGAAAAAATAGTGCCTGGGATTGTTCTCCTTTTGCTCCAAAAACCCTGGGACGAGCTGTGCCCTTCCTGAGGCTGTGCCTTGAGGAAATCCCAAACATCTGAGAGTACCTGTGGCAACTGAATTGACTCTGAGTGGAATGAAAACACTTGGAATCAATGACTGCACTTGAAAGAGGAGACTGTGGAGAACAGATGAGATAAAGCAGGTCACTGCTCTACAGAAACAACTGGTTTTTGTTAGAGAGTCCCTTGCAGAGACAACCCCAGAGCTCTATTGAAAGAAGCTTCTTGGTTTCACTGTGTAAGAACCTCTCACATGCTGCAAAGTCCTTCTGATGTCAGTGCCATATCCATAAATACACAGCTACAGAAGAACTGATTTCCACTCCTTTTTCACCTCTTTACTGAGTGAGGTCATGTAGGACAAACAAGCAGAATTTGGGTCAAAACAGTAAATGGTAGGCTGTTAACACTGGGTCTGATAAATGCTACATTAGATGGAAAAAAGCTTTAAGTGTGTGGGTGATGAAACAAAGTCATGGGCTGGTTCTCAGCCTCCGTGGAAATCAGTGAGGAGGCTGGAAATTTTTTGTGTTCTAACAGCCTGGAATGTTCTGTTCCCTCCAGGTGAAGGAAATCCTGACAGCCCTGGGTTTGCTGACGTGTGCCAACACCAGGACTGGGAGCCTTTCTGGAGGCCAGAGGAAGCGTCTTGCCATTGCTTTGGAGCTGGTGAACAACCCTCCTGTCATGTTCTTCGATGAACCAACCAGGTACTCCGAGGCCTAAAATTAAAGATAGACAAATACGGTTTTGCACAGTAGAACAGAGCTACAGAAAAGTAATTCACCTCTAAATCCTTGGAAAAGGCTCGTTTTGTGTTGCCTGCAAGCACTGAATAAGGCCAAGAAATGATTTGATTTGGGTTCTTGGTGCCTTGGGTCACTGCTGGGGCTGTAAATAATATTTAAAGCAGACACTGCAGGAGGAAGGAAAAGAGAGAGGAAAATATTGTGGCATGTATTTTCTTTTTCAAGCAAAGACAGCTTGAATATAAACATTTTAAAATGTGACTTTTGCTAATGAATGTGATCAGTCTGGGAGGAGGCTGGGAAAGCTATGAATATGTATCTATTCATTAAAGTAGGGAGCATTTAAATCTGCAGCCCTAAAATGTAGAAGTCCCTTAAGGCAGCTTTGAGAATAGTCTTTTTCATTCTCAGGCATGCTTCCAACTTAATTAAAAGCCTGATGGAGAAATACAAGCATAAGGTTGGCATATGATAAAATGAAACTGCTACAGAGAAAATTTGTAAAAGGATAATAATGGGAGACCAAGTAGAAAATGCATGTGCTTGTTTTGAGAGGTGCCTGTGGATAACAAACTTGTTTGGTTTTTTCCCAGTGGCTTGGATAGTGCATCCTGTTTTCAGGTGGTCTCTCTGATGAAGGCTTTGGCCCAGGGTGGCAGGTCCATCATCTGCACAATTCACCAGCCCAGTGCAAAACTGTTTGAGCTCTTTGACCAGGTATTGCTCTCAAACTTTCTCTTCATGTGTAGTTTAGGGTGGTCATGCTTTCAAGGCTTCATCTTTAATCAAAAAACATGAATAATTCCAGTTGATGGCTACAAATCATGTAAAGAAATTGAATAAATAACAGCAAAATGTACTTTTTGATTGTGTTTTTTTCCTTCTTCTCTGCCTGTTTCCTTTATTTACATGTAATGCTTGTGAAAAATCTTGCTGTTAGTTTTGTAAGATCATTATTATTGTACTGGTGATTATCATGCCTTCACCCAGCACTGCTCCTGTGTACAGGGCTGTCACTGAAATAAATTAGAGTAATATAAAAGCAGGAGAGCTGCAGTGTCAGTGTCTGCAGTGTTGCAAGCATATATTCTCATCTTAGAGACACAGGTGTAGACTGAGAAGAGTTAATTCACATGAAATAATAATAATTGAATTTAGTATTGAAAATTAATTGAAATCAAGTCAGTTGGAGAACTTTTCTCCAAGCTAACAATGGCATGTGGACCATGTGTGTTTAGATTAGATAAAAATGTATTTTAGCCTTCTTAGAGGATTTAGATTAGTCCTGTGAGAGCTGGGAGAAAACCTCCACCACCACAGGTGAACAAACTCCTGCAGATTGCCAGTCTGGCAGGGAGGTTTATTTAAAGCCAGTATGGTGGCTGGAAGTGAGAGTGATTGAGCTGTTTGCTGTTGCTGGGCTGTCCCAGCTCTCCTTCCATCCCTGCATTCACCAGCCTCGTCTCCAGCCCAAAATATCCATCGTGTGTGGAAATGAGATGGCTTGGCTCTCCAGCTCCTTGCCTATTTTCAGCATGTGCCAAAGGCTGGAATCAGTGTGTTTCTGTGTTAATGTGCTTCAAGTCCTGCAGGCAATGTGTGCAGAATTCAAACTCCAGGCATTAAATTTTCTGTTAACTGTAATTCCATGCAAAGTTAATTTCAAATGGTGACAGATCTTCCCAAAGTGTTCTGCCCACAGGGACAAGGAGGTGCTATTAGGCAACAGGTTCAAATATTTTGATACTGTTTTACATTTTTCCTTATTTCTTTTTTTTTTCTAAAATTTTTTTTCTTGTTTTCCAGCTCTATGTTCTGAGTCAAGGTCAGTGCATTTACCGTGGGAAGGTAACAAACCTCGTCCCTTACTTGAGAGATTTGGGGTTGAATTGTCCAACCTATCACAACCCAGCAGATTTTGGTAAGGACACCTCGAGCAGTTTATTTCATTTATTTTGTATTTTATCATCACCTTCAGGGTAAAGGGAACCATGGTGTGATTTATACTTCTCTACATATATTCTCATGTGCTTTATCCATATATGAACCAAAATTCAAAATAAAATTGATCAGATTTTTTTCTCCTAAGTAATTTGAATGCCATCTAGTGGTACAATTTAGTGAGTATTTCTCTCTATTAGAAGTCCAGGTTCAGGAAACGAAAGATAAAGTTTATTTTTTAGTGTTTCATGGTAACTTGTATTAGTGGCTCTTTTAAGTGGCTCCAGTATTTTGCTTGTTTTCTTTTTATCTTGAGCAGTACCACTGTGGTATTGTACAGGTTAGAGCATTGAGAGTTTTTTCAGTGTTGTTTCTTAATTTAAAAAAAATTGAAAGTGCCACAAAAAGAGACTTTTGTCATTTTTATTACCTGTATTCACTGCCTCTCCTCTGAACTGGTTCATTTAACTTCCAGGATAAAGAGTTCTCTCTGAAGATTTATGGAAAGATGCATTTAATTGTTGTTTGTATAGATATGAATTTGCACGTGGCCTTTTAAAGCCTGTACTAAAAAAAAAAAAAAAAATCCAGTTTTGTCAGTGCTGCAGCCTCAAGGGGATTTAATAACGAGGCTTGTGCCTGGTCAGCAGTGCAAAGCAGTAACTTCAATCTTTGCAAAGCTAGGAAAATTAATTTACAAACAACGGAAGTTTATGTTTAAAAAGGAAACAGGGAGTCTTTTTACTTTATTTGAATAAAGAGAGAGACCATGGGGCATTTCCCCTGGGGTCTCACAAATTTTTGAAGGATGCAGCCTCCTTTTTATCCCAATTTCCCTCTCTCTTTCCCCACTG
>VYXF01005160.1:0-59715 GCA_013397295.1 Polioptila caerulea | reverse complement strand
GGTACAGACTTCCTGGAACACCTTAATACCTCAGATTTCCCTCTGATATATAACCCTCCCTTTTCATTTTTAATTCTTATGGAATTTATGGTTTGTCCCCATTGTTTCTTTCATCTTTCAATATCCAGTTTCATTTATCAGCAAGCCTACAGTTTGTTTGTGAAGGCAGATATCTTTTTTTCCATTCACCAGTAGAATCCTTCCCATTATTCCCTTTACCTCTCAGCACTAGTATGATCGACCAGCAGACCCACAGCTTGTTTGTAAAGACAAACCCAGCATTCCTCTCAGCTGTGATTTAAACCTTTGCAGTTCAGTGACTTAAACTTTCTGTTTTTGTAGTTATGGAAGTGGCCTCTGGCGAGTATGGGGACCAGAACAGCCGCCTGGTCAGGGCTGTGAGGGAGAGGATTTGTGACACAGACTACAAGAGAGATGTGGGTGGGGAGAACGAGCTGAACCCCTTCCTCTGGCACCGGCCCTCTGAAGAGGTATTTTGTGCATCTCAGCTCCCAGGGCTGCAGGGGGAGGGAGGGAATTTCCATCCTTGGTCAGTGGAGGAGTCTCTGGGCACACTCAGCTGATGTGAGTGGGCTTTTGTGAATGAAAACCAAAGCAGACACTGCAAAGGAAGGAGTTGATTCTGTGGTGTGTTTCTGCAGGACTCCTCCTCCACAGAAGGCTGCCACAGCTTCTCTGCCAGCTGCCTAACCCAGTTCTGCATCCTCTTCAAAAGAACCTTCCTCACCATCATGAGGGACTCGGTAAGAATGGCTTTATAAAAGGAACTTTTGTAGCCAAAGGGTCTGTTCAGCTGGGTGTGAGGCAGTGCAATGCACCTCAAAGGTCCTGTCCAGGAGCTCCTCCACAAATTATCACAGAATTTCAAAGGGAAGAGGCTGATCTTTCAGTGTTGCTGTTAACTCCATCTTCGTTGTGAACGACAGCTTCCTACACAGCACTCCAGAAGCACCTGGCCTAAAAACCCAAAGTTTAAATCCCCTCTGTGCTGGCAGGTCCCTTATACAGTTATTAATCCTGCTGAAAAGTGAGTGGGAAGTTGTAGTGCTGTGTCACAAAATTAGGTTTTCCAGAAAATTCAGGATGGCGCAGATAATAATTTCAGTGTGATGTAAAGTTACTACTTGAAGTCTTCATTTTTGGAAATAGAAAATCAGTAGATTAAAAGTTTGCTTCTTTGCCATAACTTGTCCTCCTTTCCTGCTTTTTATAAGTGCATTTGTCAACAAGGATTAATTAAGGTAATGAATTAAGATCAGGAGAAACTGTAACTGATTTGCTGATGCATAGATTGAAGGACAATGGTTTTTTTTAATATATTTTTTCCTGCTTGACTCTAAAGGCTTGCAGTTGTTCCCAATGTTATTATTTCTTTTCTTCTTCCAAGCCTCTTGTGGGAATAGTGTGTTGCAGAGAAGACACAGAAAGCTAATTTATTCCTGATGAAGTTGCTTTGGTCTATACAAGCCTGAATGCCTCTTCTGCTTCTCTTCTGCTCTGGGGAAATTTATCTTCTAGTCAGAAATTCTCTTTCCCCTGATGAACAAGAGCCAGTGGCTCCATGATATTGTCAGACAGTGAGATTTCAGGTTGCAGAATTTGCAGTTCCTGCCTGTATTACCTGGAAGAAATTTCCATGGGAAGCACAAAATTTTTCTTACCCAGTAGGAAATTAACATTTCTCATGGCAGGGCGTTGGAACTAGATTATCGTTAAGGCCCCTTCCAACCCAAACCATTCAATGATTTCTATATAAGATTTTCTGGACATAAGTGTTCCTTTCCTGCAGCCTATCTGATTTCACCCCCACTGCCACTGTTTTTGAGCCCAGACTTTCTGACAAATGCCCCTCTTTGCTTATCACAGGTCCTGACACACCTGCGGATCACCTCCCACATCGGCATTGGGCTGCTCATTGGGTTGCTCTACTTGGGCATTGGCAATGAAGCCAAGAAAGTCCTAAGCAACTCAGGATTCCTCTTTTTTTCCATGTTGTTCCTCATGTTTGCTGCTCTCATGCCCACTGTCCTCACCTGTGAGTACCAAGCACGGTGTCACAGCACAGGGGAGGGGATTGCAGGGACGGTGGGAGGCTGTTGCAATGTGTCTGTTTTTGTGTGAGATAGCATTTGACTTGTGATCCTGCTTCTAACACAGGTAGGGGAATGAATCTTGCACCCACAGAAGCACTTCTGTGCAAGCAGAACCAGGCTTGGCCAGTAGCACTTCTCCCTCCCCAGTTTTTCCAGTGTTTTTCAGCACAGACAGTTCAGTGTTACAGTCCTGGACTGGAATTTCTCCTTATCCCCATCCATCTCAGCCATGCCCTGAGCTCGTGGTTGGACTTAGGGAGGATGAAATAATTTCTCTGGGACTTCCAAGTTATGAGTCCTGCATTAGATCAGCTTATTCATGTGGTGTCAGAAGCAAACTCCTGCAGAACAGACTGTTTCATACTTGCTTTGGGAGTGCTGTTACTTTGGATTCCCTGTTGGACCAAAAGGAAAAACCAAGTTATTTAAGTTTTGACACCACTTTTAATCGAAAAATCCTCTTTAAGGGAGGTTCAGCTCATCTGTGTGGACTGGTCCATAGTCTCAACAGTGAGCAGCTCTAGGGGCTGGCCTTTCATATTTCATCACAAATCACTGAAACTTTTGCTGCTCTGTCAAAGACCTGAGAGTTCCAGTGCCACCCTGGACTGCAGGAGTGCAGGATTAGATATGGATGAACTGTGTTGTTACTGTGTGCAGCAGTATTGCACCCTGCCAGTCTAACTGAATAATCTGTGTTCTCTGCAGTTCCCCTTGAGATGGGAGTATTTCTCAGAGAGCACCTGAACTACTGGTACAGCCTGAAAGCCTATTACCTCGCCAAAACCATGGCTGATGTTCCTTTCCAGGTACATGCTCTACTCTTCAATAAAACAAAACTATTTAAGTTCATGAATGACAAGCCCACTTGCCAAGAAGATTAGTACTGGTATTTTATTAGTACTGGTATTTTATCCACTGGAAGAGTGGGGATAACATCTCTATGTGACTGGTGAAGCTTCAGGGATGAATCAGAAGCACCCTGAGAATGCAGGACTTCACAAAATCTGAGACTTCACACAGTATTCTTTCCATAAACACATGACCAGCTCTGCTTATTTGCAGGAGGGGAACTGTGAAGGGATGGGAGTGGAATCTGTTTTCAAATGCCCAAGTAGAAGGGCAGGTGCCACACGCCTGCCGTGCAATGGAAGGGCTGAGCGCTGTGGGTTAATTAGAACCCCCCCACAGGTTTTTGTCTTGCTCAGAGCAGCAGGGAATGCCTGGCTGCCAGGGGCTAACCCCCAGTGTGTGTCCTTGCAGATCATGTTCCCTGTGGCTTACTGCAGCATCGTGTACTGGATGACTTCCCAGCCCTCCGACGCGCTCCGCTTCGTGCTCTTCGCAGCCCTGGGGACCATGACATCCCTGGTGGCTCAGTCACTGGGCCTGCTCATAGGTGCAGCCTCCACGTCCCTCCAGGTACTACAGGAGCCCTGCTGTGTCCTAACTTTGCTCCCTGTCATGGCTGCTGTGTCCCCAGGATGTTTGTTCAGAGGTGACAGGCAGAGAGTTCCTCGCTGTAGTAGAGCTCTGGATGCTCCCCACTCACATCAGAGCCCAGACGTGCCCTGGATGTGAGGCTCTGAGGTTCCTGCCCCGCCTGAAGGGGCTGTGCCTGCCCCTGCTTGGGTGGGTTGTCACTTGCTGTTCATCCCAGACTCAGTAGGGTTTTGGAAACTGCAGGACTGATGTGTTTCTGCATCCCCACAAACTGGGGATTTTCCACAGTAGCTCAGGAGAAGGTTCTCCCAGGCACATCCAAAAAAGCTGTAGAAGGAAAGGAAGGAAAAGGCTGGCTCAAACTCTAAATTTCTGGAAAGGGAGGGAGAGTGGCAGCTGTTGGCATGACTGGAAGCTGGCCATGTAACTCCTGGCAGGAGATGTGCTGAGGTGACCATTCCACAGCACAACTGCTCCGTGCTGCTGGTGATAACAGGTGATTCTGACCTCAATATGCCTTGATGCTGTCAACATTTCTGCAGGAGAACACTTGATTCCCTCTCTGTGCCACTCTGGAGATCAGCATAGCCTTACTGCATGATCGCTGTGCTTCTGCTCTTCCCCCCACAAGAAATCTCACAATAAAAAAAAAACCAAACCAGCAATTTTCTAGTATTTCAAACTGTGGTAATTTGGGGGAGTAGAATTATTCCTAAGAGTAATAGAAGAACAAATTAATTTTTACTTTTTCTCTGTCTTTCTGACAAGAGACACTCTATTCCTTCTCTTCACAGGTGGCAACTTTTGTGGGCCCAGTTACTGCCATCCCAGTCCTTCTGTTCTCTGGGTTTTTTGTCAGCTTTGATACCATCCCAACATACCTCCAGTGGATGTCCTACATTTCCTATGTCAGGTACTGCTGGGGAGGCCTTCACCCTCCATCTGGAAATGCTGTTTGTTTGCCTTTGCTTGGTTGGTTGGTTGGTTGGTTATTTTGGGTTACAAAGAGACTGTTCACTGCATTTTCTTTTAGAATATAAACATACTCTTATATGTGATGCAAACCACATTATCTCACTGCATTTTAAGTTGGATATGTTGTGAAATAAATAGGAACAGGTTACTGGGCACAAATCCATGTCATTCCCTTTGAATTCAGTGGGATTTCACAGCATGGAAATCTTCCTGGATTTTGCAATAGTGGATTTATGAAATAATAGGGACATCACCAACTGAGAAATTTATGCCAGCACCTTTTTTTGGGAGAAAATGTTGTATAATTCACTGCTGTATCCTAGATAGGTTTGTTGGATAAAGGTCTGTCTTTAAGTTTTGCAGTAGCACTGCCACAAGAGGCACAGGATCTGTGTCACCTCTAACTTAAACTGCTGCTTTAAGATCCATAGGCACCTTATATGATGTCTGTGTCTGACACAGCTGTCTTAGGATGGGACAATTCCCACCAGGAAAACTCTGGAGGGATAGTTTAGACACTGAAATGTTTATAGCTGAAATTAGGAGAGGGGAATTTTCCCATTCCCCATTTCCCCACCCTGCCTAAGCTGCACTATTACTGAGAAATCCCAGGTAAAAAAAAATCCTCTTTTTTGCCTAGTGAGATCCTACAAATTCCAATAAAAAATAATGAGACTGCACCCCCTGAATTAATATTTAGAGTTCAAGGTGAGGCCTTAAACCATTGCCTGGCTCGTGTGGGGTCTCCTGAAGCCAGAGGGAGCTTTCAAATGCATGAGATCCATGATGGTTTATCTCCTTGCAAAAGCAAATATTGAGAATATTATCAGTGAAACTGTCAGTGCACAGAGGGAGGGAGAAGGGATGTTCTAGATTGATCCTGGTTTTAACATATTTCTGACTTCAAGCTATAATTGTATCGCTGTTGCTCATTTTTTAAAAAAAGTAAAATAATGATGTCATTTTTAAGTGGGAAATTTCTGAATATGAGCTGAAATTATGCTGCTTCCTGAATTAACATTTTTCTTTTGGAGAAATTGCACTGTGCACTAACTGGAAGCAATTAAAGGCAAAAGTCCTGCCCTTGTTCCCTCTTATGTAAAATGCCCGTGACATGTGATGTGCCTGATTGCAACAGGGATAGAACTGTGCCCCAAGACAGACGTGTCAGAGCAGTATTGAACCCCTCAGTGTTTCAGCTGAGCTCTCACAGGGACTGTGTTGCACTTCTAACCAGATCATCAGGATTTTCCTTGAAATCTGTCTTGGTTTGAATGACAGATGTCTGCTAAGGAAGGCAGGAGCCTCCCTTGCAATGAAGAATGGAAACCCCCTCCCTCTGAATTATTATAATTTTGAAATTAAGGGGCTCTCAGGCGAAGATATGGGGATAGGAATAGCAGTTCTTTTTTAGGAGAACTAAAATTTTTTAAAATGCAGTAAAATAGTCAGTAATACAAAAAACAAACCCACTGACAGAGTCAGAATCCAACCTGACCCCCTGTGGGTCAGGGTGTTGGTAGCAGTCCCATTAAATGGTGGCTGCAGCCCTCCTGGAGTGGCAGAGATGGCTCTGTTAGAGTAGTGATCCTGTGGAAAGGGGGAGTTTTCCTCTGAAGACCCAGTGGAAATAGATGGGTCTGGTCTTCCTCTGAGAATCCAGTGGAAAAGGCTGCCTGGATATTCCAAATCTCAAGTTTTTATCCAGGTGGGAGTGCTTAGCTCCTCCTCCTGGGTGCAGCATCTCCCAGTGGGATGCTGGAATTTTCTCAGCCATGCAGTGAGATTCACTGGCCCATGAGCAGAAGATCTCTGCCTGGAGGGAGGATGGGTCCTGGAAGAGATAAAGAAACTGCCCCAGCTGGTTTTTAACAGCTGGCCTTGACCAGAGGGTTACCCCAGCCCAGTTTCAGCAGATGGTGACAGAATCCACACTGCTGGGCACCGCTGGCACTGCAACCCAAGACAAAATCCCTCCTTCTTCTTTCCAGATACGGGTTCGAAGGAGTCATCCTCTCCATCTATGGGCTAGATCGAGAAGATCTGCACTGTGACAAAGATGACACCTGCCACTTTCAAAAATCAGAGGCCATCCTGAAAGAACTGGATGTAGAAAATGCCAAACTTTACCTGGACTTCATTGTTCTCGGGATTTTCTTCTTCTCTCTGCGCCTGATTGCCTATTTTGTCCTCAGATACAAAATCCGAGCGGAGAGGTAAAGGAGAAGCAGCTAAACCAGTGCAGTAGGAGAACTTTAGACATGCAATAGAGGGCACTTGACATTGTCTCACTGTGGCAGGCTGGTCCCCAGTGCCCAGCCAGATGTCCTGACCGAGCCCACGGAGAGCCACAATGGGATAGTGGACACACAGTGTTAAGCCAATCAGTCCAGTTGGGTTGGGTCATGTTTTCATTACACTTTCTAGCTTTAACTAGGAAGAAGAACTAGAAGGGAATTTTACACCACAGGATATCAATACCGAAGCAGTGTAACTGTAACAAGAAACTTTGGCTGCAGGAGCTTTCCTTATGAAAACCAATTTTGGGATAAAGTCACCAGGATGCCAGTCCTGGTGGCCAGAATAGCGTAATGTCATCTCTAGTTGACAAGGTAGTAAGATGCAAAATGGAATGCAAAGAAAATAGGATTCTCTCATCTTTTTAAATTTCATCTTTGCAGTTTTCTATGTATTATTTTGCAATTCTTTTCCACAGAACTACCCCTTCTGGCTAAAAGTCTGTAAATGTATTAATAAGGTAAAGATATCTTTTTAGTACGGATACTTTTTTAAAAGAAATCTAAAGTGATTCAAGTAATTATTTTTGTTTCTGTCTGAATTTAGAATTCTGGTGCTTTACTTGTCGAGCTGGTCTCATATCTGAAAACTGTAATGATAGGAGGAAAAGGCAGATTCTGAATCTGCAGATTCTGAATCTGTGGTCCCATTTGGAAGCAGCACTGGATAGCACATGCAGTTAGACATGGTCAAGCTGTCACTGAATGGTTGAAAAAAATATTCTTTTGCAGTGTCTTTAAATCCTTAGTATTTGTGATATTTTGGGATACTAGCTCTGTTTATTATCTGTTTGATCTACCTCCTGCAACTGAAAAAAAATCAAAGCACTCCAAGGCTCATTTTTAATTGAATTGTGAAAGCAGGATCTATCCCTAAAGTGATTGTTAAAGGAGTGCAAGAGCTGTCCACAAATCAAAGCTTGAGCTACTGTGTTAAAACTCCTGTGACTGCCTCGTCCAGAGGTGTTCACTGTATCTGCCACACACTCTGTGTAGGACTCCCCAAAAAATACACAAATGTAGCACTGCAGGTCTAATCATGCCAAGCAGTTTTGTTCTCATCCCTAAGTCTCTGTGCACAACATGAGAATCAACTGATCTGAATGTCAGTGAAACTGTTATTTTGGGTATCTCACCTCTAAATTTGGCAGGGGGATTCTGGTTCCGAGCTGATGTGGATTTTGTCACCGATTTCCATGGGTTTGGATTTTCAACACAAGATGAGTCCACCACACTCACGTTGGACACCTTGGCGAGCTGTGGTGCAAATGGCACAGCCTTCTGCCAAGGCTGTGAATTTATCTTGGTGTCCCAGACCCCCAGGTGAGGCCTGCACATTCTGTAAATGCATTATTCCCATCAGGAATGCTGAAGTCTTGCAGGCTGGAGGCAGCTCAGTGTCAGCACACCCTTGGGGAGCCCAACAGCTCATGGCAGCAGGGTAGGTGGGAGGCACCTGGTGCATCTTCTGTCCCCCAGCAGTCAAAAATTCACAAACTTTTCCAAGACTCTGTGGCTGTGTCTATCCTAGTGAAATAAATAGTGCCAGGGCCAGCTCTGCTAGTCCTCAAACAGCTGGGGCTAATAGGAATGGCCCCTGTACTGACCTTCACACAACCCAAACACTGGCTGGAAAAGCTCTGGCTGTGCTGGGCTGGCAGCTCAGCCATTTAGCAGGGAAGAAAATTGTTTCCCAGTTTTCCTGGCCTGTGCCCAGGCTCTGTTTGATTTACCAATACAGACACAGACTGTGTGTATCTGTTAAACTCAGGACATCTGAACAAAGCCTGTGGTCTGGAAGGCTTTAAATCAAGTCATATATTTTAGGAATGCTAGCTGAACTTTCCCTGAAAACAAGGCTTACCTGTGAAAGCAAAATCAATCTTTAATAGTAGAAGAAAACCCAAATTCCTTGCATAGTCTCTTTGCATAATTTTTGTTGCTGTTTTCTCTAAAAAAGCTTTGATACAGCTCTGCAGCTTTTCCAGGCATAATCACGGGCAGGTACGAACCTACATGGCTGTCAGATTTGAGAAGTTAAGAATTTGAGCTATTCTAAATAATTCCTACAGCTGTGAACAGTTTTTAAACAAGGCACAAGCTGAAATCCCTTTAGCACAACGTGCCTTGATTATTTCAAGACTCTCAAAGTATTTGTGAATATTGCAGGCAGTTCAAACACTTTTTGCAAGCAGACAATGGACTACATTTGCCAAATTACTCTTGGGTTGCAGACTTCTGGTCCAAGCTGAGGTTAAAGAGTGTGACATCCCTGGCACTGAATACCTTCAGGGTTCATGTTTTGTGCTTGCCAACACCATTTACCAGATACCACCCTGACAATCCCTTGCAGTGTTCCAAATGAGGTGACTTTGCTGGCATTTCCACACTGGTATCTTGCAGGATGCTGTTCTCTGCCATCTAGACCAGTTTAGCTGTATAAATTCCTTGGATACTGTCTTGTTATCTGTGCCTGTTCCTCTATTTTTAGCCTGTCTCATTTCATGTTTTTAGCCTCCAGCATGTCCTCCTGTACTGTAACTTTGTATTGTGTTATGGTAGCCAAAAATCTGGTCCTCCACGGGTGTTCCTGAGAAAATTCCTGCTCTTGGAATATTTTTTGTCACTCCTTTTTTTGTTAGATATGATTTTTCCAGCCTTCTGCTGGCAGCATTTAGCTGGAAGTTGCTATTCTAAGGAATGCTCTCAGACTGTAGCATCCCAGTAAAGAAGTAATTCTCTGGAAACTCAGCAATACACATAGGTGAGACAATAATTTTTTCCCTCTCTAGCTTGAAAATTAACTAATGATCTCTCTTTTGTCACTGCTATGGGACAGAAGCATTTAAAATCCATCCCAATTGTGTTTTCATCTACTGCAAAGATTTTTAACGTAGCCTCAGGTTGGCTTTTTTTTCTCTTGACGTGGAGATGAATTCCAACAGGCTGGTATAAAACACATTCCCAGGTTAATGGGCTGAGCAGGAAGGTCCTCTTGTGTTGAGCAGCACTTTGTGAAGCTCTGGAAGCTTCACTTGGAAGAATAATAAGGCCAGCAGGATTCTAAAGGCTTCAAATCCTCAATTTTCAAATCCTCAATTTTATAGCCATATATAAAGAGGCATGAACTCTTTGAAATCAATGCCACTATTACCATTTGAACCAGTCACAGCCTGGATAAAAGTTGTGTAAGAGGTGAAAGGTTTCTAAAGGTCACTTGAAAACTGAATGTCTGATTTTTGTTGGGATTGCAGGAGGCTTTAGTGTCCTGTTGGCTTGTTCTATTTTGACTTGTTTTGAGATGTTGCTTTAGTTACTCTGTGCATTAGTAAAGACTTTAGGTCCTTCATACTTCTTTTGTTGTTTTTCTCTGTGGAAACTTGCATATAATCTGAAAAACCCCAAAGGTTTTTAAAAATAACTCGAAGCATTATTATTTACAATTAAATAAAAGATATGGAAAGCAGATTCTAATCTTAAGAAATTGAAAAGATTCCATTGTTACAGGTCAAAGGGAGTGGAAGAAGAGTGGTGCTGAAATCCTCTTTCAGCCCTTAGAATTTAGGGCACAAAGTACCTATTTTCATTAAAAGAGAGGAGTGTATGCACATGTAACAGGGAGAGCTGGTTATGTAAGTGGGAGATAATGAACTTGAGTCCAAGAACTGGATGTCTCAGGTGATTGACAGCTCGATCCACACTTTTGTGTCAAACTCTGTGTTCTCAGCAGAAATGAATGTTTAATTAAACACTTGTTCCTGCAAGGAAGTGTGGTACATACTGACCTGTGCCACCCCGGTGATCCTCACAGAGTAGATCCTACCTGACCTATTTACACAATGCTGGGTGGATTTTGGGATTCTAAGAATCAGGGGGAGGGCCAAAAAAAGCAGATATCCTGGTGGGAGTCTGTTACAGACCAACCAGGATGAAGAGGCAGATGAAATGTTCTTGTGATCAATGCCCCTTGTTCCTGTGGGAGACTTTAACTTGCCAGATGTTTGCTGGAAATAAAACACAGCAGAGAGGAAACAGCCCAGGAGGTTCCTGGAGCTTGTGGGATGTAATTCCTGACACAGCTGGTGAGGGAACCAAGCAGTGGTGATGCCCCACTGGGCCTGTTTGTGAACAGAGAAGGGCTGGTGGGGGATGAGATTTTTGGAGATCCTCTTGGGCACAGAGAAACGAAAGGAGAGGTTTTGGTTCTTGGGGAGATGGAGGGGTGGCAGCAGAACTGCAGCCTTGGATTTCTGGAGGGCAGACTATGCTTGGGAGCTGGATTGGCACATTGGGAGGCAGCCCTGAAGGTCAAAGAGGTCCAGGAAGACACAGAGATGCTTAAGAAGGAAATCCTTTGGAGCAGGAGCAGGCCACGCATCCCCACATGCCAAAGGACGAGCCAGAGGGGGTGAAGGACTGGCCTGGCTGAGCAGAGAGCTTTGGCTGGAACTCAGGGAACAAAATAGGGTGTGTGACCTTTGGAAGAAGGAGCAGGCAACCCAGCAGGACTACAAGGATGTTGTGAGGTTATTCAAGGAGAAATTAGAATGGCTAAAGCCCAACTAGAACTTAATCTGGCTACTGCTGTAAAAGACAATTAAAAATATTTCTGTAAACAGCACCAAGGAGAGTCTCCATCCCTCATTGGATGCCATCCTTTATTTCCTACCAGAACAGCCCCACAGGGTGCAATTGCTCAGGAATTTATGTGTGGAGATCCATTTATAAAGTATGATCATGTGAAAAGCTGTTGGGAACTAGAAGTAGGCAGAAAATGACACCGTGTCATGTCCTCTGTGACAGCTTGTGACAGGCTGATCACTGCAGTGCCACACAGCTCTGGAGAGTGCACAAATTAAGTGCTGAGTGCCACTGGAGTTAATCAGGAGCCCTGCCATTAGTGAACAGGGGCAGTGGCATTTTCAGGGATCGACTCCTACTGCCCTCCTCTTAAATACCTGTTCCCATCACACACAAAAGGGTTGTTGTGGTGCATCCCACCGGGTGACTTTTGTCAGCCCCCATATCACTCTTCGTATTACGTGTCTAAAAGTTTCAGGTTGAGCCTGCAAACATATAAAGTTTCATTTAAATCCTGTTTAATGGTTTATTTCTGTTTCTGTACATATTTCAAGTAGAGTTTCTGAAGCAAGTAATTGTACTGTAGAGCACAAAATTTAGCTTCAGTCTTTTTGTTATTTTGAAATCTTACGACGGATGATAATTTTATGCAGTTGTCAGGTGTAGAACCTCTCTTTAAGAGATTTAGATTTCTGTTGAGACCTTTTGCCAGCACTGTAAAACAAAGTGTGACCTGTCAGGATGTGTCTCCTTTGGCACAAAACATGGCCATGGCTCAGCCTGCATTCTCTGCACTGGTTGTGCCTTCCAGGCACATCCAACTTTTGCTGATTCCTTTTTTTTTTTTTTTTTCTNTTTTTTTTTTTTTTTCTGGGGGCTTCCATGCAGCTCAGTCCATGCCTATCAATGGCTTGTGTCCCTTTTTTCTGGATATTCATGGCTGCTGTCCATGTGGAGTGTGAAAATGAGCTGCTTGGGAAGGGTGCAGGATGGTTAAAGGCGGAGGGGTGACTTGAGACTTCTTTGAGCTACCAAAACCTCAATGTGCTGGATCTCTGGGTGTGCTTTACTCTTTCAAGAAGAAAAAAAATAAAAAAATTCAAAAATGTCTTTTTAAGCAGATTGCAAGGCAACATGGAAGCTTCTACTTTTAAAGGTTGGTGGGGTTTTCTATCTCAGTGGCATCTGTGATGTCTTTTTT
Organism: Polioptila caerulea; assembly: GCA_013397295.1. NCBI lineage: Eukaryota > Metazoa > Chordata > Aves > Passeriformes > Certhiidae > Polioptila > Polioptila caerulea. The sequence goes on along the minus strand of VYXF01005160.1, from coordinate 47,104 downwards.
TCTGACCCCATTGTAGCTTATTTTAGTGGCCCATTTAGGGTAATCATTATACAAACTCCTTTCTGGTACTTCCAGAAACCAGCTTTCTTGGCCTCAATGATAATTATACCAACCTTTACAAATGTGAATTAGTGGTTGATCAATTAAAAAAAGAAACGGGAAAAATTCTCTTAAATTAAGGCAAAAGAAAATTAAATTTGAGACGATTACACTGATAGATCTTTAAAGAAGAAGATAACGAGTCCTGCAGTGGAGCCAAGCCTTTACCTGTGTCAGAAAAGATTTATCAAATACCTTATCTGAGTCAGCTGACCTTATTGTGAGATTCTGCCCTTGAACCTGTTACTGAATTATTTAACATTCGGTTCTTTTGTTTTTCAAAGCAAGAGTCAATGCAAGGTATGATTTTAAATCAGCGTGCTAAAGTGTGCATATTCTGAATATCTAATATGTCATTGTTGTCTCTTGTTTCTGTAATGCATTTGCATTACTATGAATCAATTTTATTCTGCTTCTCTAGAGACTATTGCTGCCTGCACGCTGCGATATATTTGCACTGTTGTAGATATATATATATACATATAATGTAATTATATTATACAAACCATGTCTTTTTCAGGTTGCTTGTTACCTTTGTAGTTTATGCTTCTCGGTACAGTGGACCTGAGTAAAAATGTGGGATGTGGGGCATTCTGATGATATATTACAGTAATAGAGAAATCTTTGTATATTTCTGTATACTTAATACCTGTAAGAAGAGATTTGTATGTGCATTATTTTCCAAACTTAGGGCTTTGTTTTCTGAGACTAGAGAACATTTATGATAATGTAACACACACACACACAAAATCAAATAAAGTGTTATTATTTTCAGACAGAGGCCTTTGTTCCTGTTCTCACTCTGAGGGAAGTGGAAGGGTTGGTAGTGACACATTTTCACTGCCTGCTCCTTGATCCTGGCAGCCAGCAAGGACATGGAACTGCCAGTTTCCAATTGTGCTGGTTTCAGGTAACTCCCCATACAGGTGGGTTACAGAAATGTAAAAAAAAATCCTTAAAAGCATGAACTGCAAATGGGGTTGGAACTAGGTGATGTTTAAGGTCCCTTCCAACCCATACAGGGCAAGCATGAGGGGGTGCTTCTCTGAGAAACCCTACACAACTGAAGGACTTCCTGAACCAGTGGAATTGATTACCTTTGTATTTTCATCCAATTTTGGTGGATTTTTCTTCCACAGACTAATCTTCTGTTCATCTTGTCCTTGCTACCTGCAAGTGGCAGATGTTCCCTGTGCTGCTTCATTACAAGAAGCAGGAAAGGATCATTCCCTGTTTGCCTTCTGCTTGGCACTCTGGGATGGGTGGATTTCTTCCTCTCTTCTCCCCAGCTGAAGAAAAACTCTGTTTTATCCTGCCAGTCCCACCTGTCCATTTCCCATTTTAACAAACACTGTTCTCCCTCACCTGTGTGATGTCCTGCAGCCCTCTGGGCATTTCTGTCACCAGGAAAGTTTCCAGCTGCTTTAGAAAGTCAGTATTTTCAGTTCTTGTGTTTCTCCTGAAGATCCACATTGGCCAAGAAGTGACATGCTCACTGGTTCTGCTGCTTCCTTCCTTCCTCCTTGGGCAAAAATCCTGACCTGTGTAAGGCCCCAGGAGCAATNTGCTCACTGGTTCTGCTGCTTCCTGCTGCAGGGGCAGGGAAACCTGCAGAAATTTTTGGGCAGAAATCCTGACCTGTGTAAGGCTCCAGGAACAACGTCAGGAGTGCCAGGAGCAGAGTTCAGTGTTGGTGTCCTGAGCTTTGGCAAATACTCACTTTGCCTGCCCAGTTTTCCATGCATTTTTAAGGCTGTTTCATGGTGTTCGTGTGTTGGACTTTAGGCCAAGCCTAGACAACATCACTGTCTTTTTGCCACCCATCCAGACCACCACAGCAAACAAATTTCCAGCCTCGCTCACCACAGTTCAAAGGAAACTTCCTTCAATTTTACAAGTTGTTTCTCATAAATGCCATGAGCAGTGATGCTTCATGCATGGATTGCCCTAAGGATGCAACAGGATTACATTATCAAGACAATTTTCTCATGATGACAGGGATCATACTTTGTGTTATGTTTTATACCCCTGGAAATAATACTAGATTGAAGGAATTACGTTCCCAAAATTTAAATGCCTCCCTGTGCCAACTGTTGTCCATAGATCAGGAAGGGAAGAGGAGGAGCAGGAGTCCTTCATAGCCTGAGTGGCAACATAAATTACTTTAAGCATTTTATATGGCAGTTAATGCTATTAAATAACCCAACCATAAACTTCTCATTAGCAACACTGCAAGAATTAATATACCTCACACGCAATTCCCATCCACTGTGCACTCCAAATGGATTCATAAAATAAAGAGCGTTTGAAAATAAAGGAAATTTTATTTTTTAACAGCTATCCATTGAAATCCTGCTCTGGAATGCAGGCTGAAAGGCATGGGAAGCCAAGGAGGTGGGTAGAGTCAGATTTGGGCTCGTTGGGCATGGGGGGGAGCAGGGATGTGCCCAGGTGAGCTGTGAGCAGGTGCTGTGCTGTCAGCCACCAGCACTGGCACCTTCCCATGGGACAGCCCTCATGAAGGGCTGGGTGGGAAGTGTTGCCAGCTTCATTTAGGGGCAGAAAAGCTGTCAAGGGCTGAATTAGTCAAACTGATGCTAATTGCATCCAATTCTGTTGTTTAGTGCATTTTAAATTTCATAGCCTCATTTGATTCTGTGTTGGTTTTGTTCATTTTTTTTTTTTTTTCCCAGTGCCTTGTAGATTTTTTCGAGATCTGTGAATTTTATTATGCACTGCTAACTCTGTGTGATGGGTTTGTTGGATTCCTGACATTCCTGTTCTGAGCCTGTGCCTGCACATACATGGGAAGGCTGAGAAATGTCAACGCTATCCCTTCCACATACAGAAAACATTATCAAAACAGGAAGCTGATCCATTATCAGCCTCTGACAGCAAAAACACCCCTCAGAGTTGAATCATTTCTCCCAGTTCTCTTTAGCAGAGCCATTCTCTTGTCCCACTGCCTGTTTTGCTCTGCTGGACAGACAGAATAAAGCTCCACCTGTTCCTAGGGCCTTTCTTATCCCCATGGCCTCTGTAGAGCCAAATATGAAGTAGATTTTGTGGCTTCATCAAGAGTGCTTTTACACATGACAACACATCACACATTACACATTATACTTTAACACATTACAGGTGATTTTTGTCTTTCTCCTGTGCAAGAATCAGACAGTAACCCCAAAGTATTAATGAAGAAAAGTGACACTAAACCTTTTGATTTTGCCCCTTCTTTCATTGAAACTCATGTTCTGTGTCTTGGTGAAGCATTCCTTGGATGGGGAATAATGCCAAGTCTCAGAAAAGGGTAAGAATCTGGTGAAATCTCATTCTGTGGAAGGAAGGAGTTGGGTTTCACTTACCAAATTTCCTTCTCATGAAGCTCTCTGAAAACACCACAGTCTGGAGTGTCAGTCCACACTGGTGGCAAGTCAGACTCCTGGGAATTTCCTAGAATTTCTGCAACAAGTTCAGCAATTCAGATATTTGGCTCAGCTGCAGTGAAATATTTCAACTCAAGACTTCCATATTCTCATTTCAATTGTGGTATTCTAGTAATGAATCCCTCAAAATTGCTGTTTACCAGAACAACCTTCAGTAATGCCCTGAGACAAAAGCACAAGTTGAAGGAAGCCTAAAGGACCTAACTCTGGGGCAGGTGGGAACAGGACCCTGCAAGGGCCTCTCTTTGTCTGGTGTCTTCTCCAAGGGGGATTTCTGGGTGCCATGGTGGGAGTGCAAAGGGAGATCACAAAGCACAAGAAGTTATCACAGCTGGGTGAATAGAAACACTGGTCTCCAGCAGAAAAGCACTTTGTCCACCTCTGGTACATGGAAATTTTATGAAACTCAATTTTGCAAAGTGAAAAATGGCAAATTTACCATTCACAGGCAGGGGAAGGAGCACCCAAAGATGGCAAACGCTGGAAAAAGGAGCATCCTCTTCTACAGCACCTGAGTGCTGCCCAGCTGGTTCTAGAACTTGAAGGCATTCTGCATGGCAGCACAAATATTTCACAGCAAAGTCTGTTTGTCTGGCTGGTTTTTTCCAGTACTGAGGACACATTTGTAGTCCCTTTGTGTGCTGGGACAGGGACCATCCCTGCTCTCCAAGGGAGCTGGGCAGCTCACGTTCATGTGCCAGCACTGGCAGCTTTCTGGTGCTTTAGAAGAAGGCTCAGCTGAGGGGGAAAAAGAGTAATAATGGACTCTTCTGCCCTAAGAGGACAATTGTTTCTGGCAGAGTGCTGCTTGGAAAACTCACATGAGAGCTTCTGAAAATCACACCTGAGCTTTGCTCCTAAGGAAGGTTTAGAAGCCGTCACCTCACAGTAGAGAATTTTCCTTTTTGGACCCAGTCTTGCAGCGAGGGCAACCTCTTGGGAACTGAATCTGGGTCTGGAGATCATCATTCTGCCTGGGTTTTTACACAGGGAGCCAGGCTTGGTTCTTGTGTTTTATTTTCTGCTCTGCAAGCTGTTTAATGGCATCATGGTTGAGTTTTCAAGCTTTAGTAAGGACGGTACTCAGCTCACACTGAGACCTGTGGCAGCCCCGTGGGATTTGGCTGCTCTCAACAGAGGAAGATTTCAGTTTCCACGTTCTTTTTCACTTCAGTTTAGCACCCTGTCTGAAATCTTTCTTTTGAACACAAGCTTTACCACTGTGTGACACTGTAGCAGGACCCATACCCTACCCAGAGTCATTTGGGAACAAATGCCACCTGAAGGAAGTGGCATGTTAAAAAAAACAAACAAATGTTTTTTGTGGTGTTTGCAGTTAAAACCCTTGTTGTTCACATGGCTACAGGTTTGTTCTTTGTTGCTAGCACCCATCTGCTCTGAGCTCCTTTTCTGCCCTAGTTTTCTCCCCTGTTAGTTGTCCCTGTCAGCCAAACACAGCTTTCCTGATTTCTTCAAAATGAACCAATTCCAAGACCTTTTCCTTGGCAACAATTGCTTTAAAAGTCAGTAGAACATCTTCACTGACTGAAGCACCATTGCAATCCATCTGCAGTGTCAAACATGTTCTATTCAGCCTTTATTAGAAGCTGGGGCTTTGGTGGCACTCAGCTGCCATAGGTGCAGTTTAGGACTCGGGGATTTGGGGTTTTAAACGTCATTCCCTGCATAATGGCCCCATCAGCACAAAGCCTTTGTGTCACAAATTGACACAAATGGGTTCCTGTGGCACCTTTGCTGATGGAAATCACAACGCTGCCCTACTTTTTTCCCCATCCAGAAAAATATTCGGAATTTTGTTTACTCACTTAGCACTGCTGCATGGTGATGTGGCTGTGCAGGGCTGCAAATACAAAGGGTAAATCTTCATTCAAGGCTTTTTCCCCTTGTAAATGAGGTCCATGGACACTGGCTCAGGTGAGGGGAGCCCTCAGAGTGATCCTAAATGGGAGGAGAGGAAGGTCCCTCCTTTTGTAGCCACATCTCTGCAGGTCCTGCACACTTCTCTGGTGTGCACTCCTGTTCTGGGACCTCACTTTGCTCTGCCTTGGCTCTGCCTGTCATCTTCAAATCCTCAGCGGCTGTGGCTTTCACTCTGTTTCTGCCAGCTTTATTTTCTCACCAAAAAAGTTAGTTTTTAGATTTCCAGGCAGTTATTTCAGGTTCATTTTTGTGGGTGTTGATAACAGTCTACCTAGAGAGACCTCGAGCACTTCCCAAACGTAAATTCCCAGAATAGACATCATCTCTTCAAACTTAGTGATGATGGCATATCCTTGGGCAATGATTATTAGTGCTGTGAGCAACTAACTCTGATTTACAGCCCCAAATGCCTGGAGCAGCTGCATGACCCAGTGGTGGCTTAGCTCTTGGGAATACTTTGCCTCAGCACAGCAGTTCATGGATTTTGCAGGTGATGGTGACATCGTGCCCAGGGATGATGCTGAGGGCACTTGGTCTGTTCAGCCTGGACAGGGGGAGGCTGAGGAGAGCCCTCACTGCAGTCACAACTTCCTTGTGAGGGGCAGGCACTGATCTCTGCTCTGTGGTGACAGTGACAGGACTGAGGGAATGGCCTGGAGTTGTGTCATGGCAGGGTTAGGTTGGATATCAAGAAAATGTTCTTCCCCCAGTGGGTGGCTGGGCACTGAACAGCCCCCCAGGGCAGTGGTCACAGCACCAGCCTGGCTGAGCTCAAGGAATGTATGAACAACACTCTCAGACACAGGGATTCTCAGGGATGTGCAGGGCCAGGAGCTGGACTTGATTTTTGTGGGTCCTTCCCAACTCAGCATTTTCTGTGATTCTTTGAAAAACCTCCAAAGACCTTCAGAACACTGCTCAGTTTATTGCTCGTGCTACAACCTGTATCCGACCATATTAAATCATATTATTGAGTCTGTTGGAAGTGGTTTATGAATGATTAATCTTTTACCTGCTTGGATAAACCTACTCATCATTAAAGTGTAAGGGGATAAATCAAACCTCCCAGGAGGCATGTCAAGGAGGAAGATTTTTGCAGTGGGGGTGGTGAAAGGCTGCAACAGGTTGCTCAGAGAAGTGAAAAATCCCTGGTAAAGTTCAAGGACAGATTGGACCAGGCTAGGAGCAACATGATCAAGCTGAAGATGTCCTTGCTCACTGCAGGAGGGTTGGATTAGATGACCTATTAAGGTCCCTCCAAATAAACCATTCTATGATTCTGTGATTCTGTGTCTCCATCTTTTTCTCTCTCCTTGCAGCACAGCCTTGTACAAGTGTTCTCCCCTGCTGAGCCCTGAGCACAGTTTGCTGCTACAGCAGTCTGAGGGTGCCCATTTTCTTCCCAACATAGCTCTTAGAGGCTCTTTACTGGGCTCTTTACTGAGCTCTCACTCAGCTGAAGCAGGGAAGCATTCGAGCTGCTGTGCTGAGCATTAAAGACTCCCAGGAGAAAACAGCCATCCCAACTCAGCAGAGCTAAACCATTGTCTGGCAAGACACAGCAGCTCCACTTCAGGTTTAGGCCAGGGTTGGGAGAGCCTGTGTGTTGCTTTTAGTGTTGCAGAGACATTTCCTGAGCATGAGAGACCTGTGGGATCCACTTGTGGTGAGCACCAGAGACAGGGAGATGCAGAGAGCAGGAGGTGCTTGAGTCAGACCAGCTCCATGATCAGCTATCAAAGGTACCCTTCCCTATGTCTCAAGGGGAAAAAAAAGCCCAAACCCACAAACCCAAATCTACATAAAGGCAAAGTCTGAGTATTTCCAGCATTCAGAAGGGTGGGTGGCCCGTGTGATGCCAGCTAACAAATTCAAGAAGTCGCTTGCAAGTGTGAAGTGTAACTAACACAAAAAGCTGAGTGCCGTGTTCCTTTTGGAAACATTGGTGCCTGCTCCCTCATCAGCAGGTTGCTGACATGCTAAATTTTGCGGGAAATGGAGAAATGCACAGCTTTAAAATAAAGACAGCAAAAAAAAAAAAACCTCACAAGTAGTGTCAAACTTCTTTTATTACAGTGAAAACCTGTGCAGTGCTAGCCTACTGAGAGAATAAAAGCTACCAGTAACTTTCCATCAGAAAGGAGTCAGCCCCAGATAAAAAACAGCCTAGAAATCATGGCTGTTGCAAAATGAAAAGTCTGAGTTGGGGCCTCTGTCTGTCGTTGCATTGGAGTAGATCCAAAGATTGCAAAGTTCTCGACGGAAGTTTCTCCCTTTAACAAGCTGGGGAGGTAAAGAGGAGAAGCAGATTAAGGGATATGTTTTCTCCATAAATCACACAAGATGCCAGGAATTGTTTGCCTCCATGTCAGACATCCAAAAAGCAATTTTTTAGCCATCCCGACCGACCCCCACATGCAGATGTGTTTCCCTGTTATGATCCAGATCAGTAAAACCAAATTTTGGTGAATTGCATGTAGTACAGAACACTGTGGCTGAGGCTGTTGGTTATTAAATATGCTGAAAGGTCAATCCTAACTAAAACAAAGTTAGCAGGGGATCAGAAATTTCTGTGAGCTTCAGTCCATATTTCCAGAGCAAGGCCTTTTATGTCTCATGCTGATAAGGTGAATGTGAGCTGGGTGGCTGCACCACTACTGTGGGATTTGCTGGGGTCTTGAGCTCACCCCTGAGCCCAGACTACCACGCTGCCCACAAATCAGGTGCACCAGCAACCCCCCACTCTCCATACAACGAGCTGGTTTTTTAGGGTTTAGCCACCTTCTTCTGCTCACACCCTTAGGATTCTCTGGCTGGCACAGCACAGCCAGGCTGGGCAGAGCAGGGGCAGTGCCAGGAGCTGTGGAGAACCCACAAGGGACATCTCCTGAGGGACTTTACCTTCCTCCATGACGCGGCGGTAGAAGCACCAGGGGACACCGGCGGGGTGTGCCCTGAAGCAGCAGCCCCTCCTCGTGCACTCCTTGGGCTTGATGCCAGGGAAGCCACAGTTTATCCTGGTGTAGGGATCGTTGGGACACACTTTCTTCACTGTGTAAAATAAAAAAAAAACCAAAGGAAGGAAGGACAATGTGTTACTTCGTGCTCCGTCTGCCTGCTGAAGTAATTCACAGATAAAAGGCAGGACACACAGGTGAGGTCAGATATGATGGCCATGATGATCTCTTCTGAACCAATTTCAGCCAGCAGATTCACCCAAATCTTCACCCAGCCTCCCAGGCAAAACTAAATTCCAAAGGGTGAAGAATTGCTGCTGCACCCCAGGGATAAAAGGAGGCAAAATTCACCCCTGGAAGTGTCTGGCATCAGCTCATCTTTACCTTTCCTAAACCCAACAATGGGCTGAAAAGTCCTGTGTCTCCTGTAGTGGTAACACATACATTGGCCTCAGACCAGGGTATGTCCATGACCTGACTCCCTGCTACCCCAGAACAGCCTGGCTAACACCAGGAGAGGACCACCCAGCCCTCTCTGCGTGCCAGCTTCAGTTACAGAAAGGAAATAAGTCATTTAGGAGGAAATCACAGCTCTTCCAGGCATTTAAAACTAAAATCCCCAGTAAAGAGATTATACCACCCAGCTTGAATACTTTAGTTTTACTCTCATGGAACAGTTCTGTGCAGGAAAGCAAGTCTATGTAAATGACATCCTAAGTTGCTGTTGCTTGTTTTTCAAGGTTTACAAGAATTGCAAACAATGCTCAAAAACAAAGCTATTTTTTCCTACTGTAATACTGATCCCTGCTGACTAATCTCAATTTATTTCAGGTTCTTCTGTTGGGTAACGTTGCCTTTGCACCCTCATTTCCTTTCTTGTCACCTGTGCAGCTGCTGAGACTGCCCTGAAGTTCTCAAAGAAGGAGTTGTGCTGTCAGCCCAGCAAACGTAGCTTACACTGAGTTAATTAACACAGCTAATTACACTCCATTACTTAACACAGTCATGTAAAATACACAGCTAATCCTAGAAAGACTAGGAGAGCAGCTGTTATCCTCTCTGAGAAAATTATGGTAAAAAATTAGAAGCAGGATGCTGACAGATGTCAAACAAGTAGGCACACAGCAAATCCACTTAAATAAGTGCTGAGTATCCCTTGCTCTACCCATGGACAAGACTGAAATGTCTCTAAGTAATCAGCACAGGTTGTTTGATAACTAGAAGCCTGAAGGAACAGGAAATACACTGTGTGAAGAGGATGAGGCAGAAGTCTGATGGGTAAGCAAGGCTTGACTTTTACTTGGTATTTTGCTGCCACTGGTCTCCTAACAGAGGTTTGTTCCCACTTTTCTTGCCTAAGGAGAAAAGCAGAACTGCTCCCTGGTTGTACACGTTTCTGGATAACCAAACACGAGGTAAATTTGTTTCTGGCAGAGGTATTACCTTTCTTTGGTTTAGGACTGTAGCACCAGGGGACGCTGGGGACTGAAGCGTTGAAGCAGCACCCAATTTTCTTGCACTCTACTGCTGAGATCCCGGGGTAGCCACAGTTTGTCCTCTCCCTGGGAACCACTTTACACTGGCATTTTGCTGTTCAGGACAGAAGGAGCAAGTTACAGGGTGTCAGTTTGCACACTTTGTTATGGAGGGGTGTTTCTCAAATGCTCACTGGGAACATTGCTCTTTCCCTAGATGCTTTCCATATTTTTGTTTCCCTGCTAAGACCACAACCTGAGTCATTTAAAAGTTGCTTTTAAACCTCCAGCAATTTTGGTCAGGGCTGTATGTCACACGTTGAGGGTCTGTGGTCTCACTTGCAGCCAAGCCAGCCCAGCACAGTGGGGTCTGTGGGCTTTGAATTCACCACACCAAGCAGGAAATCCCAAGAACTTCAAAAATTATGCTATTAAATGTTTGCTGCTTTGCCCATCTCAAGTGAAGAGGAAAACACTTAAGGGTCCAGTGGATATTCAAACAGGTGTAAAGATACAAAATCTTTACATTCTTGGCAGATGACTATAAAATATAGGATGATGTGCAAATAGCTGCAGCTTTTAACATTTTAAGTCATCTGCATGGTCAGCCACAACCAAGAAATTCTGGAGCTGTCCTCCAGCTGTCATTGAGTTCCTTGCTTTCCACTTCTGGAGCTGTCTAAATGACTTGCTTTTAAGTGAGGAGGCAAATAAACTCCTTTAAAACTGTATGCATGTGGCAAAGCAGATTTAAACAAGTGTCAGAAGACAATTTAGACAAAGCTGGCTCCTGTTCTAGCCCTGGTCCTGTTCTTGCGACCTCCTCTGCCTTTGCAGCAGGTTCCTGGTTATTCCCACAACACAACAGTCCAGCTGCAGTCTTGCATGTTTTGCTACAGATCTCCCTGATAAAAATGAAAAAGCAGGCTCCACTTTGGGCATGGATGGCAGCACAGAAAGCCATTTGCTGTCTGGTCTGTTAAAGCCGGCCGGCTCTGGCTGCAGTCGGCGGGATGAGGGTCCCACACGCACCTGGAAGGCAACAGCACATGGATGTACTTACTTGGAGGTGCAACTCCCTCTGCCAGGGTGCTGAGGGCTACCACGAGGGTGACGGAGAGCGCACAGACCACCTTGAGATCCATGGCTCTTGCAAGAGGAGAGGTGCTGCTCTCCCGAGAAGCCGCGGGTTTTATGCGCCCCGCGTGTTTGCCCAGCGAGGTCTGATAACATTGTTCCATCTGAAGCTTCACCCAGAAGGTTGGGTTTTCTTTTGTTTGGTTAGGAAGTGTTGCCATGCATATTTTGATATCTCAGAGATAAATTTCTGGGCTCCCGTGAGCTATTGATCATGTATCTATTAGGTATCTATAAACACATATCTATTACGTGATCCCATAATCTATCAAGGGGATGCTGCTGGGTGCCTCTGGGTGCCAGAGGCTCTGGCTCTGAGTGCCAGATTTCATTGTGCTCTGATTTCATTGCCTTTAGAGTATTTTAGACCTCTGGGCAGTTTTATTTTCCAGTCACTACTGAAAAATAGGTACATATACTTTCTACCTCGTGTATCTTTTCTGCCTCGATTTTTCCCTGGCCTTAAGGTTTTGGTTATGCTCACTCTGAAACAGGTAAGGTAGGAAGGCTGGAGCTGTGATACCTCCAAGCTTCAGGACACCACTGTGAGCCTGAAAAAATACATAGACACAGGAAGTGGAAGGTGTGACTGAGAAATACTGAGCACATAAGGTCACTGTTGTTTTACACACAAGGGGATTTAGGAAAAGAAGGTAAGGTCAGGGACAAAAAAAAACCAAACCCAAAAGCCCAAGAGGTCCAAGAGCACAGAGATACAAGAGAAGAAATGAGAGTTTCTCCATGATCTCAGCCTGTCCCACAGGTGCTGTGCTCATCCAGGCATCACTCCTGAGTGTCCCAGTTTTATTTTGGACTTGCTGCCCTGTGCAAGGTCCAGTTCTAGGAGTGCCACCACAGGGGCTGTACCCACCTCCTCTGCCTGATCCCCAAAGCAGAGCAGCACTTCCCAACTCATCCAACACCACCTACCTGTGTTTTGCTAAAACCAAACTTCTGAAGCACCACATTTGACCTAATAACTTCCTAACTGCTTTTCTCCTGGTTTCAAGGTGGCCTCCCAGTCAGCCTTTGGGATGTTTTGGGACAACAGGTCTTGGGACTTGGACTGCTGAAGGCTTTAATCTTCCTTTTGGACAATTTTCTACCATTTACTGTAACATTTCTTAACTTCTCGATACTTGTCAACTCTTAACGAAAATCAGAGCAGTGCCAGGGAGGGGGGACAAGCAGTGGGATGGTGGAACCATTTCTGCACCCTCCCCTCAGGAGGCACCTGCAGACCAGGCAGGGCAGGCTGCAGCACCACTTTTCCTATGGGAAAACCACCTGGTCATCACCAAAATAAAGATATTCAATGCACTTTTTGGATCTTTGACAGAATTGTGTCTTCTTGCTTTTGAACATTATACATGAATTTGTTTTGTGCATCTTTCCATTACAAAGCTCAAAGTGAGAACTTTCAGCTTCTGTGGTTGTGTTTTGGAGGAATTTTATTTGTCGAAAAGTATTTCCAACAAAGTGGGAAGGATTTTGTTCTACAAGGGAAAAAATAATAGGGTTCTTTTCCCTAAAGGTTAACTTATTTAATACTTTATGGATTTTATTTATATCCATCCATACTTAAGACAGGGTGGCATTTCTCATTGAAAGTCACAATTCATAAATTAGATGTTTTGTGTATCCTCCATGCCACAAGACACCAGGCTGCAGGCAGAAGGGGGCTGTGCTCCATTAGTCAGCAGCTCGTATCACAATTTTTGCCTCCGTTACTTAGAGAAGATGACAGACTTAAAATTTTAAAATCCAGTTTTCCCTTTATGTGCAAAAGCCCACCATGATGCCTGTCCAGAGAAGTCATGGGTCATTTTCTACCAGCCTGGTGATGCCTAAAGAGGCCAGACAGTGTTAAAGGAATAAAGTAGGGATTTATTTAAAGGCCTTCAAAGGATCCACCTTGGGCAGTACAAGAGCCTGGCCAAGGCTACACCCAAGATGGACGGCAAGTCACGAGTTTTCACCCTTTTATAAGTTTTGGTCCATTTCCATACTGAGGTTAATTATCCAATTACAACTTCAGGTTATGCAGTCCCATCGTCCCAGTTTGCTCTCCTCAATTCTCTGTTGGTTACACTTTTTGGGCCTGAAGCTGCAATGGTGTCCTTGGTTCTGGGGCTGGAAAAGGATTGCTCTGTGTGACTGAACTGTGAGGAGAACTTGCTGACACTTCCTATGAAGTTCAGAGTTGGATACTAATGCAGTACAGACTCTGGAAATGTGGAAGCTGAAACTTAAGGCATCACTGGGAGATGGGCAGTGAGGTTGGCTGAAATGTGCGCCAGAGGAAAGCAGTGATGCCGAGGGGGACCGCGCTGCTTTCGGACCTCCATGGAATTCTCAGTATATTATCAGCCCATCATGTGAGTCAGCTGAAACTGCAGATAACGTTTTTTGCTCCTGCTCCTTTCTGGACATTAATTAAGCCCTTATCTGCTGGCTGTCACCTCTTGGGCCCGATCCCAGCTGCGGGCACAAAGGCAAATCTCCCCCCCCCGAGCTCTCGCTGCGGAAAGAGAATTTGATTGGCATCTCAGAGCAAACACACCGCAAGAAATGAGCTGCCTGCTTTCTGCCAGAGGATTACTTAAAGATCTTTAATATGTTTATATAGCAAAGCCTTGAAAATTATCTGGGGTTTCCCTGTACATATGTTTCCTTCTGTGAGGCCGGCACCGACCTAAACGTTTCGGTAACTCTGTGAGGGATCTCAGGCTCTGCAAGTGCCCATGGCCAGAGGGGGCTTGGAGGGCTCCTTCCCTCTCTCCAGGCTCTGTTGATGCCTTGAGAGGCTCTCTAGAACAGGGCCGAGACAGTGTTAAAGGAATAAAGTAGGGATTTGTTAAAAGGCCTTCAAAGGATACACCTTGGGCAGTACAAGAGCCTAAGGTGTATCCTTTGAAGATACACCCAAGATGGACCTAAGATGGACTCCAAGTAATGAGTTTTCACACTTTTATATAAGTTTTGATCCATTTACATATTGGGGTTAATTGTCCAATTTCAGCTCCAGGTTATGCAGTCCCATCCTCCCAGATTGCTCTCCTCAATTCTCTGTTGTTGGCGCCCAAAGCTGCAGTGGTGTCCTTGGTTCTGGGGCTGGAAAAGGATTGTTCTGTGTGACTGGGCTGTGAGGAGAACTTGCTGACACCTTATATGAAGTTCAGAGTCACAGCCCAATGCAGTACAGAATCTGGAAAATATAAAAGCTAACACTGAAGGCATCGCTGTTCCCTCCCTCACCACCCTCCCCTGGTCCCTTTTAGCTGCACTGAAGTCGTCTCATCTCCTTCCCAGCAAGGACATGGAGAGATCACCACAGCTGGATCTTGCTGTGGATTGGTGGCAGCCTGCAACTCTTCATTCTCCTAATTCAGAACTTTTGAAGGATAAAGGTATTTTTTTCTACCTCTTTTCACTTAAAATAACCAGCAAACCAGTACAATGTTGATTTTCATCCTAAAGGGAGTGTTTTGTCCTGAAGGGAATTTCCTTTTCTGGTAACTGTTAGTTTGGATGCTGACATGAAGAAGTCTATCACTGGGCCAACATCACTGCTTATGAACTCACAAAGTAAATACCTAGTTTTAAGTGCTCTCTAAAATAAATCACCATAACAGAGAGAAAAAAAAATCAGTGCACCAAAAAAACCCAAACAAAACAGCACCCAAAAATGAGAGGGATATCTGCAATTCACTTCTTCCAGCTGTGTGAGGCACAGAGAGTATGAGTTAGCACATGAAATTCCTGAAACCAGGACAATATCTGTCTGTCTACCAGATAGTACTGAGGGGTCAAAAAACAAACAGAAAATCCTACATCTTAATTCTGAAAATGGACAGTTCAAAATAACCCCTGGGATCCATGGCTTTGATAAAGATCTCTACCATAGATGTATTAATGCAGTTGTCAAAATCAACTTGAACTTTGTGAGTTCAAACTCCTTCAGGGGAATTGTATCAAATATATCATTTCTGCACACCACAGACAGTGCTGGAAGAAGACTTTTGTCACATTTTTGTGGCAAACATCCTTGCCCAAGGTGAAAAGAAAGATTTAATTACTGAAGTTAATCAAATGTGTAACTCAGAGCTGAGTCAGATCTAAAATCCTGAATTTCAGCATCCAATACACTACAAAAAGGTTTGGTTGTGACTGCAAAGCCCACTGCCAGTTTAGAAATACTGATCTGAGCCAGTAATTTTCCCTAATGCTTCTGGGATCCCCAAGCAGTCCATGATCTCAGCATTGCCATCATTTCTTGTGAGCACCAAAATAACCCCAGAAAATCCTTATTGTTCCTGAAATGAGGTGGGGACCAGCCTGTGGAAGACACACTGACTGGAGCCAGCAAAGCAGGGAAATACGGATTTTGTTTCTTTTCTAGACACCATCAGATTTGTAGTGACCCAGAGAAGGGAAGACACTCCTGAGAAATGCAGATGATTCAAAATGTGGCCACTGAAAGGTCTTGCTATGATAATGGCTGTGATGCATTCCAGTTTACCATGCCACAGGCAATGAGGGAGGCAAAATCCTGACCTATTACCATCTAAAAAGGGAAAAACAAATCAGGAAGGCTTAGGAAATTGAGTTTAAAGGGAGAGTAAAATATGTGAAATGTTGGCAAACAGTCGGGTGCTATTGAAAGACACAATGTGAAAAACTCAGTAAATATTTACCATCGAACAAAAAATATAAAGAGGATGTCCTCAGGCACACATATAGACCCAGAATAATTGAATGAGAGAGTAAAGGAAGCTAATAGAACAAAAAAGACCTTTTTTTTTTTTTTTTTTTCAAAGTAGAATAAAGAAAATAGGAAAAAAATACTGTAGGAAAGTAAATTCACAAAGAGGTAAACAAATAACTTCTTTTCAGATAGGAGACAAAGGTCAGCAATCACAGGGGAGAGGAGAGGATTTTTGCTCAACATGCTCATAAATGATCAGGAAACCTTGGTGAATAATGAAGTGATGAATTTGCTGATGATTCAGAGTTATTTTTCATATTTTTAAAAAAGTGTGGCTTGCTGAACAGTTGTGGAAATATCTTACAAGATTGACTGGGTGATTAATGGTAAATGAAATAAAAAGTGCATGGAGGAAGGGTAACCTAAGTATATAATCACCAAGATGGGCTGCAAATTAGCTACTGTCACTCACACAGCTTCCTATCACTGTGGATGTGCCAGCTGAATATTCAAAGTAAAAAAAAAGAGGCAAATAGCTTCCAGCAGTTATTAGGAAAGGAGTAGAAAGGAGAAAACAAAATTCTGGTCCAGTCCCAGTCCCTTTGTGACGTTCTGGCTGCCCTGAGTTAAAAAGGAGACAGTGTAATTAGCAGAGATGCTGAGAAAAGCCCTCTGGCTTGTGAGAGAAATGAGCTATGGAAAAATGTTTTGAAGAGTGCAGGGATCTTAGAAACTAAGTTGTCACAGATGGGGAAATTTTCTCCCTGGATAAAAACAGGGCAACAAGCAGAGGGCAGGATGGTTTTCACTGTGGGGAGAGGTGATGAGAGAGCTCCTGCAGAGAGTTATGCTGGGACCTTTGCAGCTTGACAGGCTCACAAACCATCTGAAAGAGGAGGTGAGAGGGTAAAATCTCTTGGTGACACAGAATTTCCGTGGCAGTAAAAATAAGAGGCAGTTGCTCTGATGGGTTGTGCACAATGGAATGCAGAGTTGGATGGGATGTGAGGCATCTTGTCTGGAAATACAGAGTGCTGCACACCTGGGAGAGGAGCAGTCCCACCTTTCCAGTTACAACAAAGGACCCTGAGCTGATTGTGATCACTCAGGTTATGGTGAGTGCAGAGTGAGGATGGCAGGAGCATATGGAGGATAAGAGACAGTTTTGTGAAAACACCAGCTCAGTGCTTAGCAACTGTGAGAAAAGCAAATGACAAATTAACAATTCTTAAGCAAGGAATAGAGAATCACAGATTTACAAAGTTTTTTCCATTTTATAAACCCACTCTGTGTCTACTTTTTCATCCTGTGCTCTCAATCTCCAGCCTGTAAAAGGTCCCATGGTGGGGATGGCAGTGTGGGACAGCACCCACACCGGGAATATTTATGTACACCAGGTCTCTCCAGATCCATACAGGTCACAGGAGACATAGCTCATGGTCTCACCAAACGTGAAAGACTCAGTGGCAAGTTAGCAGCACATGAAGGAAGATGGTTCACCACCTAGCACAGGGATATGATGCAATTCAGCTGTGGATGCTAAAACTTCCCACAAGTCTGAAAAGCAATGGATGAACTCATTGGATAAAAACTCTTTGGGGCTGTTAAATCCCCCAAACGCACATCTGTCTCAGGAAATGTCTAAGCTGCAAATCCTTGGAGGTTGGAAGGTTATTTTTGTGAAAGTATCACTGCCTGTAACTGGCTGGACTTGAGCAAATGTCACTTACCATTTCTCAGAATAAAACAACCAGAAAGCATTCCAAAAAATGATGGAGCAGGAATGGGAAGTGAGAATAATGTGGTGTATGACTGGGTTATCTTTGCTCCTAGTTGAAGTTTTCCTGTGAGCACCTGTAATTGGCTCAGGGAATTGGGCTAGGGAGGGATTGATTGAGTCTGGCCGATCCCACCATTTTATCATTGCATCTTTTTATTTTCATCATTTCTCAGAGACATCTTTTCAGACTGTCTAGTGAAAGTTTCAAGCTCAAAACCAAGATAATCTAGTTTGGGTTTAATACTGAATCTGGTAAAAATGTCCTGGTTTGGAGAATGGAAAATGTGATGGGTGGAGCTAAGCAGCTCATTCCAAAACTCACCAAAACCTGATGCTAACCCCCGCCTGTGGATTGGTTGTGATTCCCAGAAGGAAGACCCAAATCCAGCACCACTCAGGACATGGAGAAGGGTTTTTTTCGGTCTGTTCCCTTCCACAGTGACTGGTGGGAGGGAGGGATTCTTGAAGGTGCAGTGAAAGAGCAGCACCTGCAAGGGGCACGAGCCAACATCCCTCACCTGAACACAGGGACAGGGACAGGAGGTCACTGAGATCACCCAGCAGCCCCAAACACTGATGTTCTGAGGGCAATGGCACGGAACAGCTGATCTATATTGCCTATATTGTATCACTTCAGCATAAATCATTCATTAACGTCAGTGCAATTAGCAGTGTAAATAGGAGCAGGCAGGGGTCAGCAGCCACTCAACCTGCAAGCTAAAAGGAAATGTTCCCCCTTTAGTTTTCTGGCAGTTTCCTAGAGCAGATTGAGAGCTCTGGGTTGCACCTCGCATGCCAAGGACTGGATATTATTTGGGACATATGAGATATTAGAAAAAAAGAATCCATGGCTCTCATTTGCTACTATGGGAACAGTGATCAAAACTCTGAAAACCAGGCAATGCAGGCAAAGGGCTGCGAGGTTATTTCTGACACAAATAGCTAAAGAGATAAATACAAATGAGAAAAGCCTGAAATAGGAGAAGCAGGAGACCTAGGAAATAATCAGTGAGCCTAAGACCCCGTGTGGGAGGAAAAGGTCATTTCAGAGAAGTTTTGCCCCGGTGGTTTCAGAAGTGGGAAGCAAAAAGATGCTGCCTAAATTGCTGTCTCCAGCTGATGGCGAGGACTGGAAAGGCTGAGAGGGATGCACAGTGTGACAGGGTCTGTAAAAGAATTGAGGTTAGAAAGTGACCTGGGCTGGCTCAGCTGAGCTGATAGCAAAAATTACCTACAGAGCTGGCAGAGTGGAGTCAAGATTATTGCTGTTTTTAGCAAGTTTCACTTATTGCTCTTTTCACTGATGACTGTGAAGGGAGGAAATATTGGCCAGGAAGTGTTTCATCTGCACCAATTAAATGTGGTTAAAAATAGAGGGAGAAATATTAAACTCCAATGTTAGCAAGAGTTGATATATGGTGATTAGTGGGAGAGCTACTTCAGGGGAAAACTGGCTCTATTCTGCTCAATTCTTCAAGTGATTTAACAAAATAATAATAGGAAAAAAGTAGAAAGTAGAAAGAAAAGAAGTAGAAATTTCAACAGAAATAAAAAGGCTAGCTATAAAATTCCTTTGAAATCTTCACTTTAAAGATTTTAAAGAGACTGGGCATACAAAGTGAACTGTAAAGTTCTGGCAAGAATCAGAAAAGTAAAAAAAAAAAAATTCTCTCGAGACGGGAAAATCTTAACAAGAATGTCTTATTTTACTGTGTTTTTTTATAAAAAGTTACTGAAGGTGAGAGCATTGCAGAAGCCAGAGCTCAGCCCAGAGGAGCACGCTGGAGGTTTCCAGCTGGGATGAAGGATGCCACGGCAGAGGAAATGGCACCTGAGGCTGCCCTTGCTGTGTCCCGCTTACCTGGAGTAACCCCAGGAAAAGTGAGGCAAGCACTCACTGATCTATAGCTGAGGAGCAAGAACTGGATCAAATGCACCCAGCAGGATCAAAATACAGCTGTTGGAGCTGGTTGGAATCTCTCCAGCATAAAGTTTTGTCAGGATGAGTAGATTGAAGCAGAAACTTGACGCCTGCAAGGATTGCATTGGCAGAACAGCGCTGGGGCAGCTCTTCCTGAGCTGAAGGTGCTTCAGGATAGGGCAGACAGCAAGCAAGAGGGGTCCTTGTCACCTCAACAAAAAGCCATTTGCAACAGTTCCTGGAAGGGAAAATCCATCTGGCCTTTTAAAAACACCAAAAATATCACACCAGGTTCATGAATTCCCTGGGTCTGGGATGCCCAGCAGCTGGGAGGACACATGAAGAGGACACTTGGCCTTTTGTTGTGGCCAAGTGTGTCCAGGGCCCAAAGGCAGCACAGCTTTGCCCTTCCACACTTGCCAAGGACATGGCACTGGCTCAACCTTCCCCACTCTCATAAGAAGTCCTATCTCAGATCTTCAGGGCACAGTGAGAGCTGAAGCCAGAAATTCCCTTTGATAGTGAGAACATAAAGCTAGTTTGGTGCAAATAGAAGAGCAATCAAATTTTGATAACAAAAGATTTTGTTCACATTTTCTCTGTATGTCACACAGACAATGCAGCAGCCCAGCGTTGGATCTAGGCTGGATCACTGGTTTAAATCTGTCATTTGTAGCACAATAAAGTGAATTGTCAAACATATTTCTGTCCACAGTAGCAAAACAGCAATTAATCCATGCCCATAAATACAGGGAGGGAAATGATAATACTGCAGTAAACCAAGCAGCTTCCCTCTCTAACATATTTTGCTTTTCAGAAATGAGACCTGAATCCTCAATGCCTCTCTGCTAATGGGAAAATTCTTAAAACCTAATTAAAAGGTCTCTATTCAATGGGCTGTGGAGAATTTATAGCAGTGAAACTGCCTGTGTCAGACAGATATGCTACTGATAGTCCTGTGGGAGCTAATGATGAAGGGACTGCAAGAAAGAATGGAGAGGAAAAGGAACTGGGAGAGGAAAAAGAACTGGGCATTGCTTCAGACAGCTGTGGTGGGGTGCAGGGAGGCTGGGGAAGGGACAGGGCTGGGGACATGCTGGTGTCAGCCCTAAAACTGTACTGGTGAGATCCAGTGACTGTGGTAAAAGCCACTGAGGCTTCTGGAAGGGCAACAGCACCAGCATCTGTGAGGAAAAAAAGTGCTGAGAGCAGGCTCTGCCACTGATGAACTTCGTGCAAACCTGGTGGATACAGGGGGACCTCACAGCATTTCTCATTTCACCAGCCACAGAACAAACACTGCTTTTCTCCCAAAGTAAAACCAGTTTGCCCAAAGCTGGAACAGGCTCTTGCCCGGCATTACAGGCATGCTCATGCCAGGCAGGTAAATAAAGGAAAGCAGCCCAGCTCTTTCACCAGCCCTGCCCCACTGAAAATGCTCAATTGGTGGCAAACATCCCCTTCTTGCACCTTTAGAGAGCCAAGGGTCTCTCACTGGGGATATTCCAGAGTTATCTGGACACACTCCTGTGCCCTGTGCTCTGGGATGCCCCTGCTTGGGCAGGGAGGAGGGAGCAGATGAGCCACTGTGGTCCCTTCCAGCCTGACCCATCCTGTGAGGGGCTGTGCAGTGGCATCACCCACTGCTGACAGGAGGCCAGTGGGGTTTAATTGCTTATGAACTGAATTAGGGGTTTCTGGCTGTTGGAACCCACTGTTCCTCTGTTTTACAAATGCTGTTTCTGGGTTCTAGTCCCAGCCTGGCTGGACTTTGTTTGGAGTGGTTCAAAACCTCTTTATTCACCTCCTTGATAACAAAGGAGAGGTTTGGAAATGTGGAGAACATGAGGCCCCTATAAAAAGGGGACTGATTTCTGAAGAACCCAGGCACCCTTCCCTGCCTGCCAAATGTCCTCCTCATGCAGCAATAGGAGCAGCCACTTTCACCTAATGCCCATTTAATTGTTTGCATTAAGAAGGGCCACCTGCAAGGGGAGAAGCTGGGAAGGGAATTTTGTGAGTCAGAACAAAACCTTGGAAGTTGGGAGCCCCAGCCAGCTGCTCTCACTGAAGGTTTCAGGATTGGGGCTTTTCCCCTCATTCTCTCTAGCCTGGACTGGAGGTAAATCCCTGTCTCAGTCCCTTTGCCCCTTTAAGATTCTTTTACTTAATTAAATTTCATTAGCAGTAAGAAAAAAGTCCTGCCAGTAATTTAAATTATTTGTTGCCACCTCTACAAGCCCTGCTGTTTGTGCTGGGATCTATTCAGCGTAACTGTTATTTAGTAAATGCTTTATTTGCTAATCCTAAGAGTAGTTTTACACAAACCTTGATTAGAACGTTCCCTACCAGTTATGGGAGTGAACACACTGGTCAGGAATTTTCAGCCAGAGGTTTTCTTCCCATGCTGGAACTAAACTTGGCTGTTGCAACTGCATGATGTAACAAAAGGATTGCTAGTGCAAAGCCTAATTTGGTGATTTTTTTGGTGTTACACTGGCCTCAGAGATTTGCAATGTTCAAAGCAAGTGATCCCTATCCCTGTTTTCCTTTGGGAAACAGAGACCTGCAGAGGGTGTGAAACGATGAGATGGCCTCAGCTGAAAAGCTCCTGAAAAATAGCTCCCAAACAGATTTCAGGTGAGAGGACAGCTGGGAACTTCTTGGCAATGAGACTTCCTCCCTTTTTGAAGGAGCCTGTCTGGACATGGGAAGGTGAATTCATCTGCTTTAGATGCCACCAGGGTCAGGGCTTCAGCCTGGCATGAACATTTGGCTCCCATTCACATTAGGTGGGTCATCCTAGTGCCAGCAGGACTTTTTGGGACTGTCCTGACCTCATTCACTTCACCTTTTAATAGAAAGAAAGAAAACAAGTTTACTTGTGTCCTTGGAGAGATCAATTCCAGTGCCATGGTGGCAGCAAAATGGGTGAATGGGGACAGGATGAGGACAAATGGCTTCGTGTGCTCCATCTGTCATCTTGCTGTTCCTCTAGGATGTAAAAATGTGAGTCACCTGTCTGTGGGGCTGATGGAGAGAAAGCAATGAGATAAATAATCTCTCTCTCTTCCTCTCTTTCTTCCTCTTTTCAGCTGGGTAAATCAAATAGGCTTTGTGCACAGAGACCTCTACAAAGTTGATGTGCCCTAAGTCCTGTGCTTCACTAAAGTCTGGGCCATTCCTGTCATCAACTCATCCCTCAAAACTCAAAGGAGGGTGAGATTTAGGAGAAGGAAATAATTTTCTCTTGGCATCCTTTTACCTTCCTAGACAATTTAATTTTTTTAAAAAATGCTCATGCCATAGTGAATACTTGCTTTAGCAGCTCCAGGGCTCCTGCTTGCACTGCAGGTTGCCTCTCTAAATACAAGTCACCTGAAACTCAGTGTGGGCCACTGATGCCTTCAGATGGCTGGATGTGACTGCTCATGGGCACCAGGAAAACAGCCCAGCAAAAGCCCCATCCCAGTGCTCCTGCTTGGCTGCTGGATTTCAATCTGATTCCAGGAAAACGAGACAACAGCCCCAGAGTGAGGTGGCCAGTCCCCTTTTCACCTGCCTTCACATCCCAGGAGGCAGCAGGGCTGTCTTGAGCCCCTCCATTCGTGCTGGGTCAGTGTTTGCTCCTGCAGGATCAAGGCTGGAATTGCTTTCTCAGCCTCTTTCCCTGGTTTGGGAGCCAGCCTTTCACTCCAAGCTCTTGCTTACCATGTTTTCCTCACAGGAGAGAGTTGGCAATCCCTCTCCTCAGGAAAGCAGCAGGATGAAAGCAAATTTCAGCAGGTTTTCTGCTTCACCCCCTTGCCATCCAGCTGAACTTGGATGGTGTTTTCCCTCTCCAGTCCTCCACAACAAGGATCCTGGACCTAAAAGTTAGCAAAACTGGTTTTGAAATCACAAATTAATTAGGTTGGAAGGGACCTCTGAGATCATGGAGTCCAAAAAGTTCTTTTCCACATGCTGTGGGGTGTGGTTAATTATTCAGGGTTGAAGTCATGGGAAATGCAAGATCCCTGCAGGAGGTGGGGAGAGATGAAGTCACAGCCCAGCACTTTTTGCCCCACTTTCCCTGAAACCACAAGTGTCCAGGGATAAAGCTGCAGGAGTCCAGCTTTAACTGGGCCACAGGGAGGGCAGAAGCTGCACCAACCATGGCTGGACCCTGCCTGTCCCTGGCTCTGGGGCCATCCCTGACCTGAAGGAGCTGCACCTCTGGAGCCAGTCCTGAGGGCTGCATGGGAAGGGCTGATAATTGCAAAAATCTGTGTTTTCCTCCAGCTTTCCTCTTCTTCAGCAATAACAGGACAGGAAATATGAAGGGATTAATTACCAGAAATAGATGTCTTTATTTTTTTCTTTATAAATTGAACACCTTTGGGTTTGCCCAAGTCCCTGGGTGCTCTCCCTCAGGGCTCAATTTGTCTGCACCCTCAGTGGCAGCTGCAATAGCCCACAGCACCTACAGCACTCCTGGGAGCTGGGTAGCACCCCACAGGACCTGGGGAATTTGCTGTGGGGTATCCAACACCCCGGTGTGAGCATCCCAATCCATCCCTCAGCCTCTCTTCCTGCCGTGGCTCCTGTGCACACGTGGGCCAATGCTGCTTGTTTAAAAGATTCCCATAATCCAGGGATTCTGAGGGGTTGTGTTTCCCCCTTCTCCTCCCTCCCTCCAACAGCATCTGAGTACATCCATGCCTGAGCTTGCTGCAGGAGAAAGGAATCGATTTTTTTCTGGTTAATTAGTGTACTTAATGACCTCGAGATAGAGTTGTTTTCCTTTGGCTTGGGCCAGCACCAGGATTGCCCTGAGCTCCTCCTAGCCCTTGTTGTTGCTCTCCACTCATGCTCAGGAGATCTCTGCTATCAGCACATGGTGGCATTTGCCTCCCCAGTATTCCCAAGTGCCTCCTCACATGCCAAAGCCCTGGAAGAACGGGCAGCACACCACAGGCTGTCCCCTGGCAGCACCTGAAGGCTGCATATCACAGAATCATAGACTGGTTCAGGTTGGAAAGGACCTTAAAGATCATCTGTTTCCAAGCCCCTGCCACGCCACAGAGTCCTGGTGTCAGCTTCTATAGGTCCCTCTATTCATGTCAGGGCCTCACCTGCCCTTGCTGCCACTGATGGGTAGCCAGCCCTGCATCTAAAATAGCCTTGAACTCAGAGCTGCACTGCCTCCCACTATAAATAGGCCCCACACAGGTCAATCCTCTAAGCAAAGGGCTGCTTAGTGAAGCAGGTTATGGTCCTGGCCTGCTGTCAGAAGAACATGTTAATCTTCCTGCTCTCATGTGGTATTTTTTTTCTATTCAAACCAGTCCCTCTCTATGCCTGCCATAAACATTGCTGTGCAGGCTGGAGTGCCCCTGAACACCACCCTGAGAAGCCTCTGAGGGGGTGACACTGCCTTTCCCTGTGGAAACAGTGCTGGAAGCTGGAGGCATCAGCTATTCAAAGGTGTAAACACAGGGGATGGCCTCAGTGGGGTATGAGAGTGATGCCACGGGACTGTGGGCAATGCCAGGGATGGGCTGTGTGACAATGGATGGTCCATGTGACAAGAAAAAGGCTTGAGCCAAACCCCTCAGCTCCAGAGTGGCAGTGGGGATGGGTTTGGTCAGCAGGGTGGCTGGCCAGGCCTCCTCCCTCCATCCCCTGGCAATGCTCTGCCACAGCCACCTCGCCGAGGATGCCCCAGGGGCCACAGTGGTCTGAGACATCCCAGCTTGTCCCACCCTGCCTGGGCACAAACACCTCCAGCACAAATCCCTTCATCCTACTTCACAGAGTATTGCCCAAACAACTCTGACTGCCCCTGTGCCTTTCCTGCAGCTCTTTTCCAGGGCATTTAAAGGCACCCCCACAAGGAACCTCTCTGAGCTGTGTACAGCACAGATTATGCAGGATGATGCCATAAAAACTTATTTAAATAAATCTTACACCATTAGCAGATTAACCAAACATTTAGAAAATCTCTTTCCCCTTCTGAATATTGGCTTATTTTTTGAGTTCATTTATCTTGGAGAATGAAAATTGATTTGATCTTTTGTAGCACAGTCCTTGAGGTGTGTTCTCAATGCCACTTTCTTTTTCCTGATGTCACATACACAACAGAGTGAGAGGCACCCATGCAGAATTTGAAAGCAGCAACACAGCTTTACTCCCTGATTCTCTGCTGGTAGAATGGGGCTGGTCTCTTTGAGCTGTTGAATGGTTTCTGTCCAAAATTAAACCAGCTTTTCACCGACTCAAGAAAGAAAGAAGTTGCAATAATTCCCGATCTGATTCAGAAAAATGATATTTTTGATCTGCTCAAAAAGCAGCACTTCTGGGAAAGCAGATCTGTGTGTGACTGTCGAGCTGGGAGAAACACAAATCATTGGCATCCCAACCTTTACCCTACCTCCTTTTTGAGGAACAGTGCTCAAATTGTAATAATTCACTGCATCCATCATGGTCCTGCCCTGAGCTACATTTTACCTCTGCACAAAACTTTACAGCTATTAGCATAGCAGTCACTTAATGTTTAGTACTTCTGGATAGTGAAGCAAGCTCCCTACAAAGTGTTATGTAGCAGCCCAGGCTAATTTCAGATGTTGGATTTTACAGTTCCTGGATGCTGATAGAGAAACTCCTGAGCTTTATCTCTGGGTCACTGCTGCCCCACAGCCAGGGGTGGTTAGGATTCAGGATAATGTCCATCTGCAGGCTTTAGGCAGGATGTGCATCCAAAGGAAACAATCCCTTTTGAGGCTTTTATTTTACATTGGTTGTGTTTACTCAAACACACTGATTTTAATTGTGGAGCTCTTTTACTCTTTTATTTTTTTACCCACTTTTGATTAACATGTTTTTAGCACATTTAAAGCAGGCTAGTGGCTGATCCTGGGCAAAGGGAAGTTCAACCATCAAGCTGGGCATTCTCACCAGCCTGGCTCACATTTATCACTGGGTGTGTGTTCTGCCAGTTGTTAAATAAGTTATCTTCAATACAGTGAATCACCAGATCAATGCTTTTATAGGTGTGTGCAACAATATTTTCTATTTGCTTCTTAAATTATGCAAGTGATGGGGAGCCTCCAAGCAGTGCTCAGTCCAAGGGACAAAATGAAGAGAGGCTGCAGGAAAAAAGGGAAGAAATTCTTTTTTTTTTAGTGAGGCAAATATGTGCATAACCAATTGAGACAGGATTTGCAGAGGGGCTTGTTATTATTCCTCCTTTCTTTCACCAGTGTTTGGTAGATTTGGTACCTGTGCTTTCAGGTAAAAGGCAGAGAAATGGTGCATTCCTTCCACTCCAGGCTCTCCCTGCCTTGCTGGATAATGTGCAGAGATTGTAGAGCTGGGAAAATTGAGATTATGAGTCTGGTGGAGCTGCAGTTGTTCCTGCTGCAAAACCATCACTGGCAAGAAAAGTCTGGAAGGATCCCCATTCCTGGGTGTGCCTGTGGTTTCTGTTGCCTCCCAGGAACTTCCACGGGGCCTAGAGAGAGGTCATTAAATGTTACACTCATTGCAGTAATTGCCATCCATAGGGACTGATTAGGGCTCAGTCAACATTGCAGAGCTGGTGACGTCAGTGGGGTACAAAAGGTGACACTGCTGCCTGCCAAGCTTTGGGGTGCAGGGGTCACCCCAGGCAGGCACCAGCTGGGTGCAGGCAGCCCTTGGGAAAGGGCAGCCCTTGCAGGACTCTAGGAGCCCTTCCTGAAGGGGCTGGGAGCTCTCCCCAAAAGCTCCCCAATCCCTGGGATGACTCTGGCTCCATCCCTGTTCTGCTGCAGTCCTCACCCTTGAGCTGTGTGTGATATTGGTGTGATTCTCGTGTCATGCAGGTCCCTGTGATCTCAGAGTGACATCCCTGGTGTCCACAAAGGGATGCTGGCAGCACTCAGAGGGCTGTCAGGAACAGCAGTCATCACCCTCCTCTCCCACAAATCCGTATCCCATGCAGGGACCAGGATTTTCAGGTCCCAGAATCAACATTTGCAATGGGAAAGGAATTAATTAATCAATCACCTGAAGCAGCATTTTTGAATTTCCAGTCCCAATCTGTCAGTGACCAGAGCCAGCACAGCAGCTGCCAGAAACAAAAAGAAAAGAACTTTATAAATATGAACACATGCCCATGCATATATGTGGGTGAACAGGAAAAGGGAAGTCACATAAATAAAGAAGCATCTCTACTTGTAAATAACAAATCATTTGGCTGCATGGTCCAAGACTGACTTGACTTAGTTTAAAATGACTGTGGCCCTCAGGCTGAGGAAGCTGGGAAGGGCTGATCCCAGTGCAGCACATCTGGCACTGCACAGCAGGTAGGGCTGCCAGAGGGAAAGACCTGGCCCTTGGCAACACATAAACTGGGATGCTCCCAGTTTGCTCTGTCTGCTGCTGGCAGGGAGGGCAACAGCTCTGAGTCCTCACAGCCCCTGAGGCAGTGAGGTGTGCTCTGCCTCTGCAGCCACTGACCTGGGCTTGAGTTTCTCTGTGGAGCCCAATCTCCACCAAACACACTCTCTTGGGTGCTCCTGGACTGTGAAAGGGGGGAGCAGAAGGTCCTGGATATGAACCACAAACCAGTAAAGCTTTTTAACTTTTCCAAGGCATTTTTTTGGTTTTGGTTTGCAGACTTATGTTTATTTTCAAGCCTATCTGCACTTTGAGGCTTCATTCCTTTCTCTGATTCCTTTCTCTGCTTTCCTCCTTTCTCTGCAAACATCCAGGAGGTTCAGTTCCACAAGAATGAAGGATGAGGTGGCCAGTGGGCTGTGGTTCCCTGGGGCAGGAGCAGTGCTTGGTGCCCAGACATCACTGGAGCAGGGGACCAGGACCTGCTCGAGTGACAGCTGTGCAGGGACAGCAGGAAAAGTGCCAGGATGCTCAAAGACTGACTGGGACTGTGACAGGGGCACAGGGCAGAATGGCAAGAGGCTCCACCCCAGAGGGGTGAGGAGTTGAGGAGGAGGAGAGGGTGCTGCCTTTGGAAGGGAATGAAGGCTTGAAGTTATCTCCTGCCTTGGGGTTCTGCCTGTTTCATGTAAGCAGGGAGCCCTCGTCCCTCTGGGCTTCCCAGTCCCCCAGTCACTCCGTGCCCTGGTTTTGGCTGGGATAGAGTTAATTTTCTTTTCAGTAGCTGGTACAGTGTTGTGCTTTGGATTTAGCAGGAGAATAATGTTGATAACACACGGATGTTTTGGTTGTTGCTAGGTAGTGATCACCTTAAACCAAGGACTTCTCAGTCTCCCATGCTCTGCCAGTGAGGAGCTGCACAAGGAGCCACAAGGGACAGGACAGGTGATCAGAAGAAGCCAAAGGGATATTCCATGCTGTGGAACCTCACACTCAATGTATAAACTGGGGGCAGTTGTCTGTGAGGGGCTGGGGGCTGGGCTGGGCATTTGTCAGTGGGTCGTGAGCACTGGGCATCACTTGTTCCTCTCGGGTTTGATTTCCCTCCCTCCCTCCTTTTCATTGCAGTTGTTGTTTTCATTAATATCATTATTTTCAATTATTAAACTGTTCTTATCTCAGCCCACAAGGTTCACCTTTTCCTTCTGATTCTCCTCCCTGCTGGGGCAGGGAGGGGAATGAGGCAGCTGCGTGAGACTGGAGTTAAACCTCAACACTCCTGAACCTGTTGGACAGAATTTGAGAGAGAAACTGCAGGAGACACTACTGGAACAGTGACACCAACATCTGCCAAGCTTTGTGCAAATTTGTGACTGTTCCCACTGAGGGAAAAGCTGGGGTGCTGCAGGCTCTGGCTTGGCATCAGCTGCTGGGCTGATGGTCTGGTGCCTGCCCTGCCTCCTGCCCAGCCAATGCCACGGGCAGGGGAGGTCAGAGGAGAGAAGGTTGGCATTTAGGGACACAAACCCGTGCAGAAAGCAAAGGGCTTGTGAGGCAAGAAGGTCTCTGAGAGGTGGAGAGGATCTGGGGTATTGCAGAGGAGGAACTATAAAAATCAGGGATTATGGTGGCGTGGGTGGATGTGGGGATGCAGAGCCACGGAGGGGCAGGGACTCAGAGCTCTCCAGCTGCCAGGGACATGTTTTCCTCCTTCTGCAGGGAGAAGCAGGAGGAGGAGGTGAAGGAAATCTTGAATAGGTGTCACCTTTCTCTTCCCTCTTCATTGCAGCCATAGTGCAATGAAGTATTTTTTTCTGGGGAAGTTTAACTTCCACTTGCCTACCAGCTTTAGGGGTTTCTTAAAATTCAGTTATCTGTGCATGGCTGTAAGTGTCTGGCACTGGGTACCTGTGCAGAAATATTTTTATTTGATGGTCTCATTTTTGCCCTGAGGCCTGTAAGCTATGGTCCCATCCTAGTCCTAGTAGAAGTACTAATAAAAAGGAAGGTTGCTAAACCTCTAAATAAACTTTTTTCTTTCTATCGTTGGTGAGTGACAAAATAATTTCTAAGGAGAAGGTTCTTTTTCACTGCTAATGTCCAATTATAAATCCAGCCTCCATAGGGAATAGACAGGTATTTGGAGCTGTGGATAATGAAGTGCTCAGCAGACCTCTCTGGATCAAAGCCAGCTCTGCAGTGACATCTTACTGCTATTCCACTGTAATTTTTTTAATATTTTGATAATTACAAAACATCAAAGCATGAGAAACCCTCAGGCTGTGATTTCCAGGGCATCCCATGGCAGTCACAATTTGGGGACCTGGGGCCAGCACCCACCAGAGGAGTCCTGGGGAGCTCTGTGGATGCTCTGACCACACTCCAGGGTGCCTGAGAGCCCCCTCCTCTGCTGGGGCGTCTCCTCAGTAACCTCCCCTCAAACAGCCAAGAATGTGGCAAGTGCTGTAACTGCATTTGCATGATCCACTGCTGGTGGCTGTGGCACAAACTGTTCAGCTTTTATTTATTTATTTATTTATTTAACAGAGGATGGAGGCAAAATTTTGCCGTATGCTGCCATCTGCTGTGGGCTTCATATGATTATGAGCATTCCAGATTTGTTTCTGACAGAGATAATGCTGCTTAGAGTAAAGGAGGCCAAACAAATGACACATGGAGTTGTATGAAAAAGATCTAAAACTCCCTTCTGCTTGACCCTCCATGCAAAATGTCCTTCAAACGGTGGGAAACCTGTAGGAAGGAATTACGATTTACTGGCGATTTTAAGGGCAAAGGATTTCTTCTAAGTGCTTCAGGGCATTCTTGTTCTTTTCCCTTCTCATTTTTCCCTCCCTCCCTGCCTTCCCTCTCTCACCTGAAAGCTCCAGGGGGACCCATTTATGGCTGGCAGGCTCAGAGCAGAGCTCTGCCCTGGGTGCCCGAGGCAAGGCCAGGCTCCTGCCTCAGCTGCCAGCCCTGTGCCTGCATTCACCTTCAGTAAATACACTCCAGCATTAGGAGGTGGGGAAATCAATAACCCTTTTTCCTCTGGCTCGTTGCATTTTGCAATTGCATTGCTCATACTGGCAGCTGTCAAAGCTCTCTTCAGGGAAATGAATTGGTGATGGAATCAATTTTCTTTTGATCAGGGAAAACTGGTCTGGTCGTATTTTGGCAACCCATAAAGATTGGTGCATTTTCTACCTCTCCCTCGCCAAAAATGATGCAAACTATTCAAAAACTTGCACATGTACCTGGTGTCGGTGCTGGGGCCACAACCTGCTGTCCTCTACTGGGGCTGGAGCTCCACCAGCAAGAAAATGTGTGACAAAAGCAACAAAACAAACTTGGAAGCCTCTGCTCGTGTTAAACACATCAAAAGAGAGATTAGAGGCAATGATCAAGTGGGCTCTTTCAGTCCAGATAAGAAACACTTCCTTGTACTTCCCTAAAGTCAAACACACCAGGTAAGCTCCTTTCTTACTGTGCTTTATGTAATCTGGGGCTCTTGGTGCCCACAACTCTGATACTGCTTCTCACAGGGCTTTTTGTTGGAGGAAAGAAATTTGGCCTGCAGGTCCTAAGCCAGTGCTGCACTCACAGAGATGCTGGAATGTGTGCACCTTTCAGGGATCAAACTGGGCTGGAACCAGAACCAGCAGGATGCACTTAGAATGAAAGCTTTCAACCTGCTTTGTTTGAGTATTGGAGACACTCTAAAAAGAGAAGAGTCAGATCTAATTTTTTTTAAGCCTGATGTACAGTTTTTAAATTTGCATTTACTTGAATCTTGCCCTAAGAGCAGAGCTGGGCAGAACCCCACCTCTGTGCTGGGATGCACACATTACCTGGTGCAGGATGTGTTGAAAGCATGTCAAAAGCAAGTTAAATCCATGTCACCTCTTAGAAGGCACTTTGACTTCCTCAGACACCAATCTTAGGCTCTCGTTTTTACGCTTATCTCTGCCTCTTCACAGAAATTTCCTGCTTATTTGTACATCACAAGTGAAAAAAAATAAAAAATTCAGATTGGCCAAAGGAGAGTTCATGCATTTGATGTTTCTCAGAATGCCTGGGAAAACTGCATTCTGAATAAAAGTAACTTATGGGTCATTCCAACTAACCAGGTTTGTCTCAGTTTCTTGCCTAAACTGTCATGGTGACAGGAACAGATGACGAATGGCAAAGGAATTTTTCTTCATGTGCTGGACATTTCTTGCAAAGCCCAGCATGTGAAGAACACTGGATTAATTTCCTGTCAGGCTGTGACATGGTGCTGCAAGGCTGTGCCTACAAGCAGGTTGTGTTTCTAAGGGACACTGTGGCTGTAATTTAACCCTGTGTCACATCAGTGATCTGAGCTCACAAAGCAGAGGCTGTTTCATCAGCCTCTTTAATAACGTGGCAAATATACACTCCCCTAATAGAAAGGTCTTAAACACTCCCAAGGTGTTTACCATGAAACCCCTAATCAGGATTACTTAAACCAGAGCTGCCTGCAGCCCCACCTGCTTTGGCAGCCCTCTGTACCTGCACGTGTGGTGATGAAAACTATTTTTGTTGAATAAAGAGAAGAAATCCCAAGGAAAAGGAATGATTTGGTAACCTGCCTTAAAACCTCTTTGAAAAGTTACTCTTCTGTGCACTGTTCATTCCAGCTGTAATGCTGCTAACCAGTTCATCAGTCCCATATCTCTGAATAAAACACAATGCCCATGTCTGTACAAAACACCTCCCACAGCAAATGTCCTAAACCCCCAGGTATGTTCACTTGGTTTTATATAAAGAAATATGTTAATATTGTGATTATTTTAAAGCCTCTGGCATGAGTGTTAATGGCATATGGAAGGAGAGGAAAATCCAGCTGCAGGGAGTGACTCTTTTATGTAGCAAGGGGGTTGGGGCTGGATGATATAAGGTCCTCTACAAACCAAACCATTCCATGATTCTATGATTCTATATCCTGCCTGTGCATTATTAAGACAAGGGTCTGACAGAAATCAGAAGGATTGAAGGAAGATTTGCAGGCTCACGGGGCTGGGTGTACCCACAAGTGACTGTCATTGATCTGGGGGGCAGTGTGGCTTCTGGCTGGGAAGATTTCCATAGCTTTCCCCATTTTACACTGGATTTCTCTTTAATACAAAAGCAGAACACAATGGATACTTATCATACAGTCTTTTTATCGAAACAGAAGAGTTCAAAAGGAATTTTCAGGCATCCTTTCAGAAACATGAAATAACAACACTGCCAGCTCCAAGAGCAGCACCCTCACCTCCAGACTGCTAATACTAAAATATCAGCCATGTTGGGCTATGAAAATGTCATGATAACAAGCAATGAACACAAGGGTTCAACATACTTTGCTGTAGTTCTGTCATGCTTCTGTCAGTTGAAATTTAATCCAGTTCCATTGTGAGCTTTGCAATAATGATTCCCTCTTCTTTTTAACAGCATGCAGGCTTGGGAAGTGCTGTTTCCATTGTGCTGCAATTTCTTCAGTCAGGGTGAAAGGTTTTGGTGCAGTGTCCTGGGATATCAAGGTTTGTATCCATAGAACAAAGTGGAGGTTGACAGCTCACGTGGGTTTGCTGTTTTCCCTCGGATCTGACCTGATACATTACAGCAAAAATTAAGTTCTGATTCTGCCGGCGCTTTCTTGCAGCAGTGGTGAAGCAAATACTGGTTTAGAGGCACACAGACTGCATCCAAAACCACATCTCAAGCAGATCACCTGCCCCTGATCAGATGATAAGATCAATTTTGGCTGATATAGGCAAGCTCTGACAATATTATCCATTATTCAGCCCACGCCATCTCCGGCAATCAATTCTAAAATTGACAACTTCCACCCCAGGATTTTTACAAAGGGCAAGTGTCAAACAGTCAGGCAATTTCCAGCCTAAAAATAGCTGAGACTGTTGTATTAAAATGGAAATCAGGAAACCACAGCAGCATTTCAGATATTTTGTCCTTTGTCTGCCTGGCATGAGTCCATCCACACACTGATATCACAAAGAGGCACAAAAAGTGTGGGATCTGTATTGTCCCATTAACAGAGGAAAAGGAGGGAAAGCAGGGAATAAAGAAGCTCCTCTTCCACTTAAGTTCAGCAATCTCAGAATTTTCCAGTCAAGTTACAATCTGTTGCTCATTTCAGAGCTATTTATTGCAGGAAAACACCTAAGAATTCAATTTTTAGGAACTTTGTTCACAGCAGCATGATAATATATTTGTATCCAGACATTAATTTTTCTAGGAGTTGAACATACTTGTCAAAAGTGCCAACCTTCTGCTTCCTGCTTGCTTTTGGATTCAAAGGAAGCTGCTGCTACCTGTGCAACAGAGCATGGAATTCTTGAGGACCTATATGATTACTTTGAGGAAAAAAGACATTTTTGTAGTCTGGTTCTTGGAAGGCAAGTACTAAAATAACAGTGAGCGACCTGATCTAAATTGTTCTAGTCTTTTTCTACAAAACTTTATCGTGACAGCATTCAGGGTTATGTCTTAACTTTTTTTCCTCCGTGTAAAATTTGTAGCTGACAGTAAACACATATTCTGATCATCCATCACCCATCTGCTTCTTCCACCCAAAGCAGGCTGAATGTGCAGCAGTTTGCATCAAGTGCAGTTGCCAGTAACAAAAAGAAATGGTAAAAGGTGCTCTGTGAAGGTTCAGAGCTCAGAGCAGGCGACCAGAAGAACGGGCTGGGTCCTCCTGCAGGGCTGGAGTTTGGTGTGGGTTTTCAGCAGCCCAGAGCACAGCCACTCTCCTCAGGTCTGCAGTTCTTCTCTCTGGGGAAAAAAAAACCACATTTCTGTATCTGTTGCAAATGCTGGTGTTTCCATTCCTTGAAGTCTGAAAGCGTTTTCCCACTGCACTCAAGGGAACTGAGGGGCTGCTGGAGCCAGTCCTGCCAGCAGGATCACAGAAATGTGGAATTGGGTTGGAAGAGCCCTTAAAGATCATCTCATTCCAACCCCCCTGCCATGGGCAGGGACACCTTCCACTATCCAAGGTTGCTCCAAGCCCCAATGTCCAGCCTGGCCTTGGACACTTCCAGGGATCCAGGGGCTGCCACAGCTTCTCTGGGCACCCTGTGCCAGGGCCTGCCCACCCTCCCAGGGAGGAATTTATTCCTAATATCTAACTTAAATCTACTCTCTGTTGGTCTGAAGCCATTCTCCCTTGTCCTGACACTCCAGGCCCTTGTCAATAGTCTCTCTCCATCTTTCCTGCAGGCTCCCTCAGGCACTGGAAGGCTGCAATTAGCAATTGCAATTAGCAACCCCAAAGCTTCTCTGTTCCAGTTTGATCTGGGCTATGCCCCAGTACAGCTCTGCCAGGCACAAGCCATTCCCTTGGCCCACTTCCAAAGGCACACTAGTTCTACTTTCTCTAGGTTGGCTTCAGAGTCCATGAAAAAGTTTCCATGTTTCCATGCTACACCTGAAAATCCTTTCTAAGGGGATAAACTGAGGAATTAATGTTTACATCTGAAGGATGTCCCTCTGAAAAATTCCAGTATTTTAGCATTTGGCTGAAAAAAGATTTTACTGTATTTTTTTTTCTCCCTTGATCACTTTGTAATCAATATCTGTGATTTCATGTGATATGAGCTCTTCATCTGAAATGTTTGTATATGCAAATAAACCACAAAATTCAGGGGGAAGAAAATCAAGTAATATTACAGGTCTTGAAGGTTCAGAAATATCCTGTTTGTTTTGAGCAACAGGCTTGTGATAGCATAAATCCTCATGTGCAATATAAGTTGTGAAAACAGTGTGTGTCATACAGTATTCAGGCGTGGGCTGAGCTGAAATTGCCCACATCATCTTATTTTGGGCAATTGCTTGTCTGTGAAGGTTTGATATTGGCAGTTTGGTTTCAGGAGGAAGTCTCACATATTTCACAAATGAGATGGAGACAGGGGTGGTTTCAGCACGTGCCTGGATTGCTGGGTTGCTGGTGCTGGAAGGGCACCAGTACTCTCCCTGCATTCCCTCATTCCAGCAATCTGGGTGCTGGAACAGTAGCACTGCCTGTGAGGGCAAGGCTGGAGCAGAATGGGGCGTGCTTAAACTCTGGAGCTTGGGGTGGCTTTGCCACAAAGACAGGAAAATCACAATTAACTGCCTACCTCTAAATTTCTACCTGCATCTGCATGTCCAGAATCCTCTCAGGGCACTGGAGGAAGGTTCTCCTGCCTTGTTCTTGTCCTGTCTAGTGCCACCCGAGGTGTCTTAGTGCCCCTGGCACCTCCTGAGCCTTTGTAGGGTATCTGAGCCATCCCCATGGGGATGGATGGTGGATGCAGCCCAGGGCGAGCTGCAGATCCTTGCCTTCTGCAGGAACACCTGTGAGCCTCAGGCAGGACAGCCTGAGATCCCTGAAATGGCTCTGGATGACCCTGCTCAGGCAATGGAGCCCTGCCTGGGAGCCCCACCAAGCACAGTGCCTGTCTGTGCTCAGCTGACTGAAGCCAGCTCCTCTCTGGAGAGGTGCTGACAGCAGCAGAGCTGGTCTGCTGTGACTGGGCCACCCTGGGGACAAGGGAAGGTGGCCATAGTGTCCCCTCACTTCCCTGTCTCTGCTCTCCTCTCTTTCCAGCCAACACCGTGTTCCCTCTGCAATTTCTTTGGCCCACTCAGGTTCCACTCCCCAGGCTTCTCTGTAGCAGCCTCAAGGCTTCAAATCAAGTCACAGATTCATGGAATGTCAAGGGTTGGAAGGCATCTCTAAGATCAGCTCATCCCCACCTCTCCTGCCATGGGCAGGGACATCTCCCACTATCCCAGGCTGCTCCAGGCCTTATCCAGGCTTGCTTTGAACACTGCCAGGGATGGGGCAGCCACAACCTCCCCGGGCAACCTGTGCCAGGGCCTCACCACCCTCACAGTAAAGAATTTCTTCCTATCTAACCTAAATATCCCCTCTTTTAGTTTGTACCCATCACTGCTGGTGCTATCACTACAGTTCCTGACAAACAGCCCTCCTCCAGCTTCCCTGCAGCCCCTTCAGACTCTGGAAGGTGCTCTGAGCTCTCCATACAACCTTCTCTCCCCCAGGCTGAACAGCCACAACTTTCCCAGCCTGTCTTCAAAGGGGAGGTGCTCCAGTGTTGCCTTGATTCTTTCAAGTTCTCTTGATGCACTTTCTAACTCAATGTTTGGTAGTTCCTAGTTCATTTCTTACGAATAGATGCTATAATTAGAAGCTTGTTTATGTTAAGACAAGGTCGCTGGAAATTCCTTCTCTTGAGAGTGGAAAAGCAACTGATGGACAATTGCCTTGACCAATGGGATGGGAGAGGTGTCCAGCTTCTCCTCCAATCCCTGGTCTGAGTGGAAATACTATATAATATAGAATCAGATAATTAATAAAGCTTTTTCAGCCTTCTCTTGAGAACATGTGTCGTGTGTGTCCTTGTGAGTGACCCACAGCGACATTACAGTCCTCTTTATCAACTTTGTGTCCCTTCTCTGGACTTGCTCCAACAGTTCCATGTCCTTCCTATATGGAGGGCACCAGAACCATACACACTATGATCTCTTTCCTTGACCCCCATCTCCTACCTCAGCCCTTCCACACCTCCCTGCTCTGCTCCAGTCCTGCTCCCCTGTGATTCCCACCCCTATGGATGTGCTGTGCCCTCCCCTCTGTCCCTCTGGGGTGCTCCCACCCCTCACTAAACCCCTGCTCTGCCCAAGGGCCAGTCCCAATCCCCAAACACCCCCTGAATTTCACATATCCACACAACTCAGCTCTGACAAACGCGGGCTAGACCCCGAGTGGCACAGGAGGAGCAAAGGGACAAGCAGAGGAGGAGGAGCAGGGCAAACCCAGACCTCCATCTGCTCGTGGATCCAGTCCAGGAAGGAGGTGGTTCGGCTGTAGACACCCGGCTTGTTCTTCTCTGCACAGCCCACTCCGAAACTGGTGGTCCCCACCAGCTTCCAGATACTCATGTCTTCACATGCTAAAGGCCCCCCACTATCTCCCTGAAGGAAAAGGAATTAAAACAAGTGTCAGTGTCCCAGAAAAGGAGGGAAATGTCTGTTTGGGGAGGCAGGGGGGAGAGACGCAGTCCAGCAATTCAAAATCTCTTGTTTCTCCTCTGTTCTGGGTCCTGGGAAAAACACATTACAGCAGGACTTGGAGACTTTTGAGACGTGTATGAGATCATATTTTTCTTTCCCCGACTCCTGGTAATTGAGCTGAGCTGAGCCCAAGGCTGCAACACCAAGCTCACATCTCCCCTCCTTCCCTGCCTGCTCCTGCCTGCTTTTCCAGCCCTTCCCAGACACTTCACTGCACAGATTGAACTCAATGGACTGGCATCTAAGTTCTGAAAACTCCCCACTTCTTTTTTGCTGGGGCAGTTTCCTGCCCTACGAGAATCAGAGCCAACATAACGATTGGAAAAAAGGAATTTGGAACAAGCCTGTCCCACTGGTGAGCAGGGCTCCTCCTGTCACGTGGAGCTGTGTGCCGAGCACGCTGCCTTTGGACAGGTCTGGGCAGAGCTGGTGCCAAGTGCCTTTTGAGGGGGTTGTGTTCAAAAAGGGGAGGAAATGCAGATCTAGGAACCCACTGCCTTTGGGTTTTTTTCGTCCCAGGTGTGATTGGGATGGAGCAAATCTGGGAACATGAAGTTCCAAAGAGGTTTGGGTTGGAATGGACATTGAAGTCTGTGTAGATCCAATCCCCCTGCCTGGAACAGGGACACCTTCCACTAGGAATTCCTCCCCAGCCCTATTTGGCTGCTTTTCAGCACAGGCTTTCTGCACCTTGCAGGTCTCTGGAGCTTCTCACAGTGCAGGGAAGTGCAATTCAGAGCAGTGCAGAAGTCACAGCCAAGGCAGAGAAAGAATGGCACCATGCTGCAGCACGTGCAGCAAAATATGTCTTGAGCAAATTTGGCTTCAGAAGTAACAGATAAGGGCCAGAGAAGAAGTATAAAAAGGAAATTGTAGCGTGTGAATGCACATGGCCAGTGATTGATAATCGTGGTAAGCAGAATAAATGGCACAAACCCAAATGTTTGCCCAAGAAAAGCCTGGGAGTGCCTTCTGATAGCTTATCACTCATGTTTTTCCATTTCCAATGAGCACAGCTGCAATTTGGAAACTTCCATACCTGGCAGGTGTCCACCCCTCCTTTTAGGAAGCCAGCACAAAGCATTGAAGAAGTTATGATCCCACCATAGACATCTCTGTGATTGCAAATTGCATTGGAAATCAGAGGAACACCTGCATAATTCATGGTGTCGGATGTGTCACCTGTTATAAAAACAGAAAAAAAACAGAAAAAAACCTTCCTGTCCTTGGAAATAATCCCCATTTATAAACAGAAAATGTTTTGTATGCAAAGAATTGGCAAGGAAAGATGAAAGAAACATGGTTAAATGGCAGGACAAAAGTAAGGCAACTTGCTGTCTCATCACTTACACAACACAGCAATTATCCACTCTGT
This sequence comes from Polioptila caerulea, assembly GCA_013397295.1. Classification (NCBI taxonomy): domain Eukaryota; kingdom Metazoa; phylum Chordata; class Aves; order Passeriformes; family Certhiidae; genus Polioptila; species Polioptila caerulea. The sequence continues at coordinate 7,803 of VYXF01005160.1, read as the reverse complement.
AGAGATGTGGATTATCACAGTGTATAAAATAACAATAAAATCTGAACATTGTGTGTTTCCACTTCAAACTAGACAATTAATGACACTAATGAACTAAAAAACTTGTTGAACATTGTGTTCAATGTTAGTGCCAAAACCTGTACTGAATTTATCACCTGTTCTGCTAGTCAACAAGTCATCTGCAAACATCCCATTTACTTTATAAATATTTATTTTATTTCATTCAGAGCCTGAATGGATCCTTTTTACAAATGGGAGTATTTGCACACTGCCTATTGTCAGTTTAGGGTTGGTTTTGTTTTTGTGGCAAACCTTGCTTTCATTTTCTTCCCACCTTTGGCTGTTATCTGTGGGTCAGGTAACATTCTGTTCTTGTTCTCTGAACAACAAGAACACGTTCAGTGACATGAATGAAGAGTGATAAAAAACAATTACCTGACAATTCACCCATTTTCACGTGAAGGTGGTGCAGTTTATATTATTGATTAACATGACCCAGGAGTCACAGTAAAAAAAAAAAAACAAATCCCTTTTCTTTTTGATGTTATTTTATCAAATTTCTACATCATCCAACCTACCTTAAAATACACACACACTTTCTCAAAAAAAGGGGATGGTTAATTCTTGCATTCATGCTCTGCTTCCCCTGTTTGGAGTTCTAAAGGGCACAGCCTATTTGACTGAGGTTGATTACAACACTGGGGACATTTTATACGTGTAATTTTCAACTGTTTCAGAGGATACCCATCCATTCCTTGTGATAAGAGCTTGCACAGCGCTTTTGCAGTTCAGTTGCTGCATAAAATTTAGTAATGCATCTTCTTTCCTCCTCCAGATATTCCAGATAATTTCGCTTTAAACAGTGCCCCAACCAAATCCTGTATTTACTGTGTGTGCATGTAGTGAAATCATCAGCAGACAATTTAAAATACCTCCTTCCACAGTTGCTCCCCATCCTGATACCCAACACATTTTCCCTGCTGGGAAATGTTCACCAAAATTGGGCAGACAGATTGGTTCAATGTGACCTATTTTAAAAAATAAAAAATAAAAGAGAGGGGGAGAGAATAGAATCAAAATTTAGCAAAAAAGTTTATATGTCGCAGAAAAACTTGAAGATTTGGCTTGTAGTGAACTTGTGATGAACACCACCCACTCCCCACATAAATAGCCTGGCAGTTCTCTGCAGGTTTTTTGTCTTGTGGGCAACACTGAGGGTTTGAGACAACACCCACAGCAACCCCACTGAGTTTTGGGTATGAAGCAACACAAGGAAGTGTCAGCAGGTCAAAAAATTGAAGAATGAGCCAACAAGAAATGCAGATGAAGGGCAGATCAGAGGCCCTGGGGCTGCTTGGGTGAGACAAGGAGCTGGGTGTGCACATCCCTGAGAGGGCAAAAAGATTCTTAGAGGGTTCTTTGCTTCCCACCCATCAGCTCACAGAGTTTTGGTGTCTCTGTGTTCTGGAACACGGAATTTCATGGGATAAAATCAGAGCTTGATGCTTGCAGGGACCAATGGGGGCTGAGAAAAGGGAGGGGAAATACAAAATATAACTGGGCAGTTCCCAGTGGTTCTGCTCTCCACAGTGCAGTGATCCCAGCTCAGGGCACCCAGCATGGAACACATGGGGGATTGTGCCCAGGTGCAGAGCCACTACTGCTCCTTACAGCTTCCCAAAGCTGCCCATGAGCAGAAAAAATCAGCAGTAGCTGAGAGATAGAGCAAAATCAAGCTTAATTTTTATTAAAAGTGAGATTTTAAACCATTACAAGGGAATTGATTTAGCAAATAATTGTCCAGATGTTTCAAAGAGTGCCAGCTCCCCTTTGCAGTCAGCTCACAGTGATTAGGAGGTATTGGCAGGTGAGTATTTTAATTTATACAGTATTATTACATGTTATTTCAACTCATTGAATCAACTGCAGGTAGCATCCTATCAAGAAAATAAAAGCAGTTTTAATTAAAATCATCATTATATTCAAATTGCCTTTTCTTCTCTTTGAAATTCAAGCTTGATTTTCAGCTTTGGACACTTCTGGATCCCCCAGTACTCACAGAAAGGACATGATAAAAATCTCTATGACCTCCAAGCAGAATGAGGCAGAGTGTTTATTTTAGATAGGAAGAATATTTAGAAAGAATAAAGTTAATGTTTGCCTATTAATAAATGCCTGCAGTAAATCAATACCAGAGTGGACTGGGAACATTTTGCAGCACGTTGTTGCTGTCCATGCCTGCATATGGAACACAGAGGAGGTGCTCACACTGAGGCTGGGGGGTTTCTGCTGGTCTTGTATGGACAGGGGTTTTTTAGCTGGGAAGGTGAGAAAGTCAAGTGAAAGCTCACAGAGATAAATTACCATTGAGAGCAAGAGGTGCTGCCAGTTTCATCAGTGCTATGTCATTCCCCATAGTCTTGGGTTTATAATTCCGATGGTAAATTATTTTTTCCACTGAATGTGGGTGAACCTGGGTGTCCTGCTGAGTCACAAAACCGACCTGGACACTCCATGAGCTCGGCAAGTACAGGCTGGAACAAAGAGGTAGAAGAGATGTCAAACCTCCAAGAAAACCCTCAGGTTTTTCCAATTGTCCCCTGAGTTTATGAACCACATAAAGCTCTACAGGCAAATAACTCCAGTCTGCTGTACTGGCTTACCTCTCTATTAATAATGGCTAGGTTTTGCATGTAATTTTTAAAAATGTAAAAGGGGTGACTAATCTTAGTGAGACACTGAACCACTGGTACATTATCAGTGCAGTTATACTTAGTTTACTAAAAATATGTGAGAGCTTTTCATCAGCCCAGCTGCCTGTGCTCCTGTGAGATCCCAGAGCTGCTGCCTGGCACACCTGCACTCAGGCAGACCTGAGCAGCACTTGTGGGAAGGCATTTTCAAGGAGAAACTTCCCTTCTGGAAGATGTTTCTGCCCCAGTTCATGAGCTGGCACATCCTTCAGCCTCATGAGCAGCTCCTCTCCTTTCGGCCTCACCCCCCTGGGCAAAGGCTCCAGGAATGGGGGTTGTGTTGCCAGCTCCCATCACCCTTCAAACACACCACAACCACCTGGGTTGGGGGGTGACAAAGTCAAGGACAAATGCTCTAAAATGCTGAATTCTTAAGTAATTATTTTTATTATTAAATAATTAATACACAGCGTTGTAACTAGGAGTGGGCTTTGTTTGTCCCATCTCTTCTCTCTACTTGCTATAAAAGCATCCTACAAGAACTTACTCAGAAGAAGGCATAAGGTGTTGTAGGTGCTTAAAAGTGGTCAGATAAATCCCTTTTTAGCTGTCTAAATGTCTTTGGTGAAAGTGGCCTGGAGTTTGTAAGAGCAAGAAATGCTCCTGCACTATTAGCATCAAACAAGACTGCAAAACCAGACAGCTCATTATAAATATGTTTGTAACTACACAAAGAAGAAGAGTTTAAATAACTATTTAGAATCTATTTACAGCTCAAAGACCTCTTCAACTGCATAAAAAGGAGCAGTGAGTAAGTGGCAAAGGGCACAAAGCACAGTACAAGTGACTAATAGTCACTGATTGATCCTGTCAACTTGAAAAGAATCCTGTGATTTATTTGGGAGCTCCAGTGGATCAGAGAAGGAAAATGTAAATTTTATACATGCAATTTACAGAAATTGCAGGTTGAGATACCTAAAATCTAGCAGTTAGATCTTATTTTAAGATGTTTTCCCAGGGAGCTGGGAGTGGCCTGAACATCTGGAAACAGGGGCCCTGGATGTGGACCAAACTTCTTGGGGAAGTTTTCAATAAAGACTCATGCAAAGAGAGAGAGGAACGGCTTAAATGTCATGATGCCTTTTGGGGACTACCTAAATACATAGGCCAGACAAAATTAAGGTAAAAAGCAGTTATGTTTATTGCCTGCAGGTACATTTTGGGCAGACAAAGCCCCCCCAGGGGCTACACTCAGAATGGTCTCACACTTTTATAAGTTTGGTCCATTTGCATATTGGGGGTTAATCTTCCAATTACAGCTTCAGGTAATGAAGCCATTCACCCCAAGTTTGCTACCCCCAGCTCAGTTTTGTTTATATTTCTTGGGGCCTGAGACAGTGAGGTGTCCTTGATTCCCAGGCCTGGAGGGGAATTGTGCCCAAAATGGGAAAGCAGCAGCTAGCACTCTGTATGGAACTTAGAGTTATGCATGAATTATAGGATTACAAATCCATGAGAAACACAAAAGCTAAAACCCCAGGGCACCAGTCCTGGGTGCTGCAGTGTGTCCTGCAGGTTATTTCTGGGAGCAGGCAGAGCCTGGCCTGAGCAGGGGGATTGGGGCACTCACTCGTAGACGCAGTGGGCGGCCGTGAGGATCCAGCGGGGGGTGATGACCGAGCCCCCACACAGGTGGTGGCCCTGGAACTGCAGGCTGACCTGCCAGGGCCACTGCCGGGGGGACGAGGCGTTGCCCCCCACGATCCGCGGCCCGTAGCTGGCCCGAGTGCCACACGCTGCCAGGAAGCAAAGGTTATGGTCCAGAGAGGAAACACAGCCCTGGTTTGGGTCACCCAGCCCCTCTTCTCCCAGCCTTGCTAAGGATGGGAGGTTTCTGCAGCTGGAGCATCCCCACCCCATCCCCAGGGCTGCATCCCAGAGGTTTCTCCTCCTCGCTCCCATCCCTGCAGGTCACTCATGGTCTGGGGGCTCTGGGGTCCTTGTCTCTCCCTTCCCTGCAGGTGCAGTGCTCAGCTGAGCTGTAAAACCCCCCCTGCTCTGCCCTGCCTCATCCTCAGGGTCCCACAGGGGCAGGCTCAAGCATCTCCTCTCCCCTCGTGCTTTTGTATTTTGGTTTTTTGTATCCCAATCTGAAAACTAGGTGGCGCAGAGAGGTGTGGGATGAGAATTCGATTAAGGCAGAATTTCCCTTTCCCTGCCAAGATGCCAAAGACTTGGAATTACAGCATGAGTCCATGGACTCAACACATGGTCCTTAAATATGCACTTCCTACTGGGATTCTCACTGAAATGCTCCTGCTATCTGATGCTCCCAATCTGCCCTCCCAGCCTATTTTCACTTTCTGGAATTCTTTCTTTTGCACAGAAAATACAATTTTTCTTCGGTGTGATAAACTAATAGTGTAATATGCCCTGAGTACACAGTTGCTCCCAACTCTTACCATGCAGTTGATAAAGAAGGATAGTTTCTGCTTTTATTTTCACTTTTTCTGACTCTTACCCAAACACTTTAAGACGATCACATTGCCAGAAGTGCATTCCTCCCTGAGATGAGAAGACAGTGCAGCATTAGTCCCAACTCACCAAAACCTTGGGGTTTTTTCAATATTATATCATTTTCCTGTGCACATAAATTTAAGTAACTTATATATTGAAAGAGGTACGAAGGCGTGAACTCATCCTGTCTAATCAGGGGCTTTAACTGAAGTACTGAAGTCGGGAGCTTGGCCACCATCAGGAGGCTGCAGACCATGTGCTGCCCTGCTGAGCAGGGGCTCACTCTTCCATGAGGGAAGGCTCATCAGCAGGTCTGAAGTCTCCTTGGATCCATTGCTCCCTTCTCACTGGAAGGTAACTAAGAAAAAGCAGCATTCATCAGGAGGAATAAATGGACCATAAAGGGTTCATAAACCCACTGGGAAACGTGTAAGGATCTGCAAACTGAAACAAACTGCTTCATAATGGAAAAACAGAAGTGCCTGGTGCTTCTCCATTTGCAAAAATGGCATCCTGGGACAAACAGTCATTTCAAACAGCTCATTTGAAAGCCTTTGTTGATTTTAATGTGTCTTGAATCAGACTCTTAGTTCACATTTCAGCAAGACTGCTGCTGAACCTCAGTCTAGCTTGTGTAACACCACCAAACACAAAGTCCTACATGCCTGAAAAACCAGCAATAATCCCAAACTATCAATAATTCCGCCTCTATTGATTACTCTCTCCCTGAAGCAGCTGAGGCATACCTGAGGTTGGTGGCATTGTGCAGGGATGTCACTTGATCAGCTGAGAACCAGTGGCTGAGGGATACGAAATGTCTCTGGAACTGTTTTTCGACTGCAGCCACGGGCAGGTAACCTGAGCTCACATAACTGCAAATAAACCATAAACACAGCTCCCCCAGGCAGCATTGCCGCAATCTGCTTAAATAATTCACCAGTTCTGCTAATGAAAACCACAATAATCAGATCCTGGCATTCGATAAAAGTAATTCTATCCTCCCCCTATGCTCCTTACCATGTGCATGTATTTTTGACATATTCATATGTGAAAGCCACACATGCTGAGATGCATTTAACTGGCAGAGAAAGTAAATTTTAATTGTAATATTACAATGAAGCTTTTCATTGTAAGTGGTTGGCACATTTCCTGAGGCACTAACAAGCTCATTGTCTCCTTTTTCTAGAGTTATGTTTTGCAGCAGGGAGGATGAAAATTTTTTAATTTTTTCTTCTCTTCTTTGTTGAAAAATCAAGATATATTTTATCCTAAAGGAAACAAGAATTTATTCAAAGAAGTTTTATACTGTTAACAGTAACAGAAATCAGAATTATGACATGGTAAGAAATAACAGAGCATCATGCCAAATTACGACTTCAAATCTTTCTCAATTTTGTGAAAGTTTGTGAAAGAAATGGTGCTTTTCCAGGAATGGGATCAATCCATAAGAACTGCCTTGCCATGTTCTTCTCTAATTATGAGGTGGACCTTAAATCCTATCAGATGTCATGACATGAATGGTACACACAATTTACCTACAGGGGAAGTAAAAGAAGTGGAAAATGCTCATATGCTTTTAGTGCCTCCCTGACAGGCTACTAAAGTGACAAGCAGGATTTGGGCACCTGCATCACAAGGGGCAGATTTAGCCAAGCCATTATATGTAGCCATCATGCAGGATTTACAGCAGTAATACTTGCCATGTACAAGTGCTCAGAACTATTTCCCACATCATCTCCAATCTCCTCAACCATACCGCTCACAGAGGTGGATTGTTAAGTCACTCTTAAGGCATACACTAACACAAGGCTCCATTAGAAAGACTGAAAAGCTCAGAATTTGTCCAAAATGCCAGATGGAGCTGCTGGCACGTGGTGTCCATACCTTGAGAAGCCCAGGTGCTTGCAGGTGGTGTTCCCATACTCTGCCCTCCAGTCGTCGGAGCAGACCGTGCGCCAGGACCCGAAGGTGAACACCTGCAGCACTGCCCTCTTCCCACTCAGCCTGACTTTGGGATTCAGGACAAGAAGAGCCCCAGTGAGCTGGGAAGATGAGCATCAGGCACACAACAGGCACACAACAGGCACACAACAGTGCCAAGCCACCGCTGTGGTGTCTGTGTTTTGTGGCTCGCTGAGTTTTTACTACTTGTGTTTTTCATTATTTGGATTCTTTGACAGAAATTTTCTGTGATTTTTTTTCCCTCCCTTTCAAGTAAAGAAGGGAACTAAGGTACTCTGAGCTGGGACAGCTAGGGGAAAAAATTTTTGCCAATGGGAATGTCAGCTCTAATACAGGTGGTGGAGGCTGCCTGGCCCTCCAGTGAGCTTTAAGCAAGTCTTGCTGATTGCAGTGAGTTGGGGCTGCAGATGCCTTACCCTGAGAAACCCATGGTCAGGGTAAGGGATGGAAGGTGGTGGGCACCTCCTGTCAGAGAGGTGGATGCACTTGTGCCCAGCTGTCCTGGACTGGGAAAGGGCGGGAAAGGGCACATGTGTGTGGTGTTTCCAGGGAGAAGAGAGTCCATGCACATGGTCACTGCTGAACAGCACTTTCCCATAAATCCAGTGTTATGGAATTGCAAAGGAAGACA
>VYXF01005155.1:0-54196 GCA_013397295.1 Polioptila caerulea | reverse complement strand
AAAAAAAAAAACCAAACCAAAACCCCAACCCCCCCAAGCCCCACTGACACATACTTGCAGAAATTCCATCTTTTTGTTAGAAATATTTATTGAAAAACACAAATTGCTGTCAATTTAATTGCAATTACTGGCAGCAACTTAAGAGATAACTACAAAAGCAAGGAAGAACGTAAGCCTGGAATAGTCTAGTGGCATTTTCCACACTGCAACCACTTCTAATTGTGCTTTTACCTCTTCTAATCGTGCTTTATCCCCGTGGCCCAGGGTGGCCCTCCCGCAGAGATTCATTTTCATGCTGTGATGCCAATTTTCAAGAGCCGTTTGATCTGGGAAGTCCCTTTGGCCCACCTTCCTGTTCGCTCGAGAGGCTGGGAGAAGGAAATCCCCACTTCCCAAAGGTCTCCGTGGTGGTCTGGCCCCTCCTGAGCCCCGTGGCACGGAGCAGGCGCCCCCCGGAGGGTGGCACTGCCCCAGCTCGGGCTTGAGGCGGATGAAAACCCGGGCAAAGCTTTGGCTGCTCCAGCCACAGCACCACCGGGGCTGGTTGGAAGGCAGAAATCCCAAGGCGAACAAATGCCCGTGGGAAGCAGCGGACTGCCCTCACCTGGGCACAGACGACTCGTCCCGCACATCCTTTTCCGGGAGCCACCTCGTGCTGGGAATAAAGAATGCTGCATATCCTGGCAGGGCGTCCGGAATGGAGTCGGCAACCAGGAAAACCCGGACCGGATTTCACCCGGAGTCCAGAATGGAGTCTGCAGCCCAGAAAACACGGACCAACCGGATTTCTTCTGCCTTTCCTGCTGTGCCACAGAGGGCTTTGTGTTACACCTGGCACCAGAGCCACTGGAGCAGCCTTGGGTCTCACAGTGACACTGCTGCCACGTCTCCCTGAGAAGCTGGCCCTGGCAGGGCAGCAAAAGCCATTTGTGCAGGAACTTTGCAGAAGCAGGGCAGAGAAGAGGAATGTGTCCCAGCGGCCTCTGCCCATGTAACACCCCTTGACAATAGCAGACTCGAGGGCCCTGGCTTCTTTGACATCTCATCCGTGTTCTCATCCACCATTTTCAAGGACTCTCAGATGCCCAAATCATACCACAGAAAATTGATAGACAGTGAGGAATAAACCCAAACAGGAACATCCTAATGCAGCGCTTGACCTTGGCTTCTGCCACTCCGAACTCGTCAGAGGCATCAAAAAGAGTTTGAGCTGACCGTGCGGCATCTTCCCTGCTCCAGCCCATTCTCTGCAGCACAGCCAGGTATGGCAGAGTCACAAACAAATGCAATACATCTTGATTCCTCCCCAAAACATAAGCCAACCCAACACAGGAATTCTAAGACTGGGAGTTTGTGTGCATAGATTAGACTGGGGCAGTGGTTCTAACTGAGATGCAGTTACAACCACTGAGACGGTGGCTGCACCACTCTTCATCCGGAGTTGAGGCTGCTAAGAGACTCAGCTGCCAAGACCTTGCTGCAGGTGTCAGGCTTGATCTCGCATAGGACTGGGACATCTCAGTGTGGGTGGCCAAGGTTTATTAGAGAAATTGTTAAATTACAATGACTCGTATACAAAGATAAGCTGCAGTGCCTTCTGAAAGGCAAAGGTGTTTCTGACCCAGAGAAACTGATACAGGTTACGCAGACACCAGTGACTACAGCAGGCTTGATAGTAAAATAATGATCACCTTGCAGTTAATCTTAGTGGAGTCACAGTTTCTTCTACCTAGTACATCCAATGGGATGTGTACATCGTGTCAGCACATAACGACTACCTCCTGCCAGCTGCCTGTCACTGTCTATCTCAGCAGCATCTTTTCTGTCCCCACTCCACTCCAGGAGCTCTCCCCTCCCTCGTTTGCTGTCTTCAAACATCCAGAGCAACACACCTCTATGGAGTGTTTCTAAATTCAACATGAGGCAGCTCTCACCTTTAACAGGATGGGGGAATAAGAAGGTGCAGAACTCAACTCTGTTATTAGGCCTTTAAACTAAAATTAAAAAGAAAGAAAACCCCAGAACAAAATCACTGTTGATTTCTCATGGAGAATTCAAACCCTTCAGTGGCATGTTCCTAGGAATGTTTTTTTTTCTGCTTGCAACAGATAGCAATTGTGGAGCTGTATCCCGGAGCACCATGGTGTTGTCCTGCCAGGGAGATGAGCTGTCATAGGGCTGCAGAGACCAGTGCTGCTGTCCACAAAGCCAGCACGATGCTGGCTGTCAGTCTGGGTATGGGGTGAGGGCGCACGGACGGGGTGCCTGAGGTGCAGGAGCAGACCTCGTAGCCGTTCTTTGAGCGGCTCTCGTCGTGCTGCCCTGGCCTGGAGCGTGCCCCAGTCCTGCTGCTCCCGGCTGCCTCAGGGGCGTCAGCCTGCATGTCACTGCACACCAACCAGTCCCTGGCGATGGACTGTGGGTACCCGGGCTGCACCTCCAGCTCGCTGTCCAGCACCTTCCAGTACTCCTTGCCCTTGAAGAAGTAACTTGCACCTGCAAAGAGACCAAAACCCAAACACAAAGTGAGTGACAGTAGGTGCTGTCCCAGAAGAAAGTCAAAGAAGCACTTCAAGCAGCAGAGGAGTGTTCCCACCCCAGCTGAGCCCCGGGGAGTGGAGGCACATGAGATTTCACTGCTTATTGTCAATATCCCTTCTCACTGCAGGAGGGGTGCTCCAGAAGGCAAGGTAATGCTGTGCCTGGCCAGGATCTCTCACATCAGCCAGGACCTGCCAGCAGTCGGAGGTGGATGGTGTGGTGTCGCCTCTTCTGTGCTGAGTCCTAGAGCAGATGTACCTCCCGGTACTATGGGTGTGTAGGGTCAAGGCCCTGTGAACCCACTGCTGGACACACCCTACACAACTCTCCACACCTGCGGTGTGCGCTGCTGACCCTGGGCTCAGAAAAATAACCTGAGCCTGACAGGGCCCTGGAAAGCTTCTGGGCTCAGGTGCATGTTTTCCACTCTGAACTGGGAGGTTGTGAATTCTCTAAGCAGGTCCCATGCTCAAGAGGACTCCTGCCTATGGGAATGTCACTCTCAATAGCTTTGGAAATTCAGCTTGAAAAGTCTCTGGAAGTGGCCTTCTCCTCTGCCTGATTTAATGGTTGCTATTATGCTCCTTGGTTGCCAGTAAATAAAACCTGGAAGTGCCACTTTGTTGTGAGTGAACAGCTGGTTGTAAATACCTCCTGTGACAAAATTTTTGTTGTCTTTTCAGGAGGAAGAAACAACTGAGAAATCTCATCCTCAGAAAGTAAGTTGGGAAAACATCCTTAAAAGTATTTTCTGTCAGCATCCTCATATACCCAGCTAAAAATCCAATTACAACAAAACCAGTGAGGAGCAAATCAGCCCATACTAGGATAAAAATCACTGCAAAACAGCATCAAATGTGTTTTTTAAATAAAGTGCGATAATTATCCCCCCACAATATTTTGTTGCCTGTTTAAAATTGCAAAGTCTTCTAGTGCACAGTGTGGGGAGCTCTGCCTGGAATCACACCTGTCTCTTCGGCTTCCAGTCTGAACATCTCATCAGGGGCTCAGTGTTTGTGTTGGCAGGCAGGGTAGGAGCTACAGCTCAATAGAGCACTGATTTTCTTTGCTGTGCTTTTTTAAACTGCCATATGGACTCACCATCTGACCACCTCATAGCATCATCTAAAGGGCTGGGTATTCCCTTCCACAGGATGGCCTCCGAAGGATACCCGAGATCCATCCTCCGCTCACGGTCATCGTAGCGCCAGTAGAGATTGTCCTTAAAGAAATAAGTCTTGTCATTGTGAGCCCAGGAAAAAGCAGCATCGATCCCTCCCAGGGGCAGGCCAAAGTCTGAAATGGGCCGTGGGTACCCTTCCTCTGCATTGTTGTCTTTGAAGACCCAGTATCTGTCTCCTGCAGAAAGGAAACAAGCACAAAATAAAATCACATTTGTTTCACAGCCTGAACCAGTGTTTCCCCACAGATAAGCTGAGCTAATGTTTTGCTATCTACTGTGGTGACAAAGCCTCAGGGCTGAGCTCTGGGCATTTAAGGATGAGAATAAGAAAGGGTCAGCCCATGGGAGAACCTCTGGCTTTTGAATAGCTGCTTTTTTGTGTCAGGCTGCCCATGGACATAGCCCCGCTTTGCTGCTGAAAGCATGACTGTCCCAGGACATGAACACACTGACAGCATCAGCACAGCTGTCACTTTTATGTATATGGTGGAGGCATTTCGTTTTCTGTCCCTTGGATTTCCGCCTGATATCCAAAGAAACAAAGTTACAGGCAGCTTTTGAGGGAAAACTGGGTACTTTCTGTGGGCTATTTGGCTCCTGAGAAGCCAAGTGTAGGCCACTTTTGAAGAGAAATCACCACTTTCTAGAGTCTGATGGGCCAAGAGGTCTGTGGATTATGAAGATGCGTAGGGACTGGATAAATCTCATACAAGCAGCTCACTGCTCTTCAAGGGTCTTACACAGCCACCCCCTCAGCCTGACCTTGCACAGGAGAGAACCATCATTATGGGTTTTTTTCCCAATAAAAATGATGCATGACAGGACTGGGCCCTGGTCTGTGAAAACAAGTAAATGAACCCAGATATCTCAATTTCTTCATCATTCTATTACCACTGGGACAGTTTCTCTTCTTTTATAACATCTATTTAGGATGCTGCAGTGTCCTTTTAGGTATTGCATGGCATATTCTAAGGATCAGAATTTTTCCTCCCTTAGTTTTCTAGAATATCTGAAGAGGCGCTTAAATGCATGCACATATATCAGCAGTAGGACCTTAGAGGCCAAGGTAATTTGTGTTCGTTGCTTTCTGCCCTGGGATCAATGGAACAGTGCTAGAGGGAGAGAATGAGTCTTATTTTATAGCTGGGAAGAAAATTCTGAGTTTATGTTGGGAGCTTGGAAGGACTAACACAGACAGAGACTTCATGTCTTGAACAAGATGTCAGCTGTGGCACATCTGAAATTCCAGCCTTCTGAGCAGCTGGGATAAGCCCCTAGACCTGAGCTCCGGGTTGGTTGTCTGTTCCTCCCCAACAGGGACAGAAGGGACAGAGGGAGTGAAGTGAGTGAGCGCTGACGTGGTCTGCAGACATGACTGGGAGGGTCTAGAGCCAGGCATAAGGTGTGGCACACTCCAGCTGGCCCCATTCCCTCTGGGAAAGCAGAGCAGGGATGGCTGACTGAGGCAGCTGGACACACATGGCAGAGCCTTCCATATGCTGTTCCATAGGGAGATGCAGGGCTTGGTGTGGCTCTGCAGGGTTCAATGTGCTGGCAGTCCAGGAGGGCTTTGGCTGCAACTAGAAAGGCCTTCTGCAAGCGTAGGGGCTTGTGTGGGACATGAGCCATCTCTCTGGCCTGGCTGGGGAAACCGAATTATTGCTTCCAGAAGTGCTTAGTTCAGCACTTCTGAAACTGATAATTGCACTACATTTCAAGCACAGCAGTCAAGAGACAAAAAGCAATTTCCAAACAGGAAGAATGAAGGGCTAGGATGTGTTTAGCGCTTCAAGTGCACAACCTTGGTGAAACAAGCATCAGTGCTTGCCAGGATCTTGGGTGACATTGAGTGTATGGGCGGCATCTAATCAGCACAGGTGGATGGTTTGTGGGAGACTCAGACATTTTTATAGAAACCAAGAGCTAAACTGTTCCTCCAGTTCTTCTGAAAAAAATGCTTGCAAGATTTTTTAAGTAAAAAGAGAGTATTATACCACTTATTTTAAGAAAAAAGTACAGTAACAGAATTATAATTATTAAAATGGAAGGTCTTCAGTTTCATTTTTATTTCCTCTCTGACTTCTTCTTTTCTCAGCAACCAATACTAAAAAGAGAAAAGGTCAAAGGAGGAACACACCACCTTTGAGTGTGTGTAGGGGTGGTCCCTGCTTGTGTTTCATTCTTGAGAAGCTCAGATTTTAGTTACATTTGGCTGAACTTTATCTTCAATTACATTTCCCTCATTTTCTGGGGAATATGACCATTTGCTTGCCCTCCCTGCCAGCTCGTTTCTCCTGGCCTCATTCATGGACAACAGGTTTCAGACCAGCCCTGGAGATGCTTAATGTGAGGCACTGGTGTCTCCTGCCTAGCACCACATTCTATACCTGCAGCACCATGTTTGCTCTCACCTTTGAAGAAGACAATCTTGTGGTCGCTGGTTCTCTCGTAGACTGCATCCAGGCTGTCCAGGTTGAGTGGCAAACCCCGCCAGAAACGGTGAATCTGAGCTGGCTGGAGGGAGACCAAGTGCTTATTGCGAGTAAGTCTCCAGAAGTACTTGCCTGGAGGGACAGACTGGACATTACTGAACCACACTCAACCCACCTTCACTGGGGGGTGAGTGATGGATGGGTGGCAGCAGCAGGAAGCAAAGCATGTGAGTTGGGAGCCATGATTTGGTGCCATCCTGCTTTCCACAAGTGGCTGTGACTGCTATTTCTGGCAGTCATTAGAAGAAATCCCTTTTTTTGGACAAAAATAATCCTCTGGACATTGTGCTGGAGTTGTTATACTTCTGGCCACAGTGTGAGGCTGTGCCACTGAGCTGGGGCAGGAGAGAGGAGCCTTTCATCTCCTTCCTCACTCACTGCATGGGACCTCCTGAGAGCTGGTGGGACCAGCGCCAACAGCCTAAAGCAAGAGCATCCACAAAAATATCCCTGTTCCTCCTCTCCTGGAGCAGCCACAGCTTCCTGCAGGATATCCAGCTGCTTTGTTTGGACATGTCTAGGATGTTACAATGAAACACAGAAATACCAGAGGGGTTGTTTTGTAATGAAAAAAGGGAGCGAGAAAATAAAGGAGAAGGAAACCATCTGAATAGAACTGGAAGGGTTGAGGTGGGGAAGGAGTGGCAGTTAAGGACTTTGGTACCATCTAGAGGTGCAGGATACTAAGCAGAGACTGCAGTCTTGTGGAGCTTCCAGGATGAATGTACTGATGGGTCCAGAAAATGCACTTCAACATGTGCAGTAGCACTGCCCCAGCAAGGAAAGAGTATTTTGGGTATTTCTGAAATATTCTTGATAATGTAAAAGGAAACAGATTGTTCCTTTGTGGGAAGGATGACAATCTTTTTCCTGCTAAAAGAGTCTGATATGGGATTTCTTGAGGAGTCTTAATGATTTTCAGGGGCAACTCCAAACCCAACTCTGTGCTGGCTCTGAGATTCTCAGCCTTTTTGCAGCACATTTAATGCTGTGTTTTCTCCAGAGAGCTCCACAGAGTTACATGAACCAGAGCAAGATGTTTAGAAGGCAGCTCTCAACTTTGTCTCCTATTTGTTATTGCCTGTTAGAAATTATTGCACAGAATTTACATCTGGTCCTGCATGAATTTCTGAGGGAAGATAAGCAATAGAAAACAAAGACGCATCTTCAGATTTGTATTCCCCCCACAATCAGCTCTTTCTCCAGAGCTGGCAGATTGTGACACCAGCTTTTAAAATTTTATGGAAATTGGATCTTAGCCTAATAATGCAGGACGCAAAACTCTAACACTTTAACATCTGCAGAGAGGGAGTTTTATTCAAATTATAAGGATTTATCTCATATTCTTGTTCTTCTGCTCCAGTTTGCGTATTTGCTCTATCTTACCGAAACATAAACGAGTAACACATTCCGATATAGTAGGAATTGCCATAATTGCAGATACTTTTAAGAATATAAAAAAACCCAAGGATTCAAATTTGGTGGCCATTTTACATCATCAGAAACATATGTAATTAAATAAAGATGATCTCTGCATCTGTTACTAGCAAGGCACTAGATAAGGTCAGTTTTTCACTTTTTTAGCAAGAAATACAGCTGAACTTAATTCCCTCTTTAGTAGATCAGTATCTGTCCATTGACATGCCCAGGGCTCATCGGAGACCCAAAGGGAAGCTTCGGTATTTTTGCCATTTCATCCCTTTGCAGGTGATGGGCTCAGTGAGTGAGCAGCTGCAAGCAGGGAAACCTTTAGCCTATCCCCATAGTCAGGAACAGCCTGAGCTGTTGGTTACTTGGGTTGGTTTTCTATAAGCTATCAGGAAATAGAAAGAAAATAAAGCACTTAAGTAGCAAGGAATTCTGAATGTGACAGCCCCAGTCTGCCTGGGCTCATGATTTGCCATGCAGGCCTAGCCTGCTCACCAAAGTGCTGCTGCTGCATGGATAAGATCCATGATCCAAGCCAGATCCATGGGGGAACTGCTGCCATTATCCTCCAGAAATAATTTAAACAACAAAATCCCATATTAAAAACCAAAATCCCACATTTGTTTAAAAAGCTCAATTTAAACCCTCCTTTGAGCTGCTGAACTGAACACAATGAAAGTCAAGTGTGAGGTCCTGCTGCGCCAAGATGTGGATGATGGGTTGAGGCAATTGCTTTCTTTAATGCCACGTAATTTTGATCCCAACTGTGCTCCACACTGTCCAGACTTTGACTGCCTTTGGCAAGACAGCTGCACACAACACGCAGACACACACACACACAAGCCAAAGGCATTGAGAACTTTGGGAATCTGTAATGAGGCATCTACATCAAAGCAAGCAGTGATTCCAAAGAGCAGAGAACCCACCGCTGCCTTCAAAACGACAAGCCTGTGAGTTCTGCAGAGCTCCAGTCCTCCAAACCTTCACCGTGACTTCTTTCCATCTAGGGAGCCAGCAAGACCAGCTCAGAACAACATGCCCATCTAGGGACAAAGCTCAGCACTAGAGATCATTTAAATCCTGCCCCAAATGTGTCATCCCTGCTCCTTAGTGTGCAGGATGGTACGGGGGGGGGGGGCAACAATCGGGGCTGCAAGGAAAGTGCTGGGGTCTGGAGGCAGACATACAGCTGGCATCCACTGACCCTGTGCTCTTTACATCTGCTTTTTGGCCTGCAATAAATATATCCAAAAATAGACACTGAGATGGATTTCCCTTCATCAATTTTTCCCTTCTGAGAGACAGACAGCCATTTATCCTGACACCAGTTCATATCTCTGAGTTTCCCTTCTTCACTGTGGCTTTTTGGAGCTGGCATCTGAACAAATAATGTTGTGGAACAGTCTCCATATTGTGCTTCCCTCAGGGCACAGGCAACACCAAATTCTCCAGAGTACTTTTGCTCTTCTTGTCTGTGACCCAAGGCTCACACTTTGATACCCAGATGCCAGGATGCTGCTGCTCATCCCTGGGACAAACACTTCTGCTTCCCTGGTAGATGGCTTTGGAGTGGCCAAATGGTGCCCAGGGATGCAAATAAATGCCCATGGGCATTTTTACATCTTGGAAAGATGAGAAAGCAAGCCCAGAGAGTCCAGCCTACACAGGCTCTGCTCAGCTGAGAACGCACTGATGGGATCCTCATCAATAGCTGGGCACCCCAGGAACACACTACCACCAAGTGTTTGCTGGTACAAAACCAGATGGTCCTCAATTGTATACACACTGTCTTTGAGAGATGCACAGCAAGCAGCATTAGGGAAGGTGAAGCATGGGAGGAAAGGAAGGCTGGAGGTATCTAGGAAAAAAGCAGCAGAGTGTTGCTGCTGCTCTGCTCATCCTTGGTTTGACCTCAATTTTGACTTTGCTAGTACTAATATCAGATTTTAGTTCTTCACCTGGGCAGTTCAGTGCAATGGATCACAGTAAAAACTTCTGTGCTGGATTGTCACCAGTCTAGCCATACACTCAGGTATGTGAGATGCTTCCCTGGGTCTGTGGGAGCAGCCCACAAAGCCCAGACAACTCATTCTCACCACCCACCCCAGCCTGTCCCACACTGCTCTGCCTCTGGTGCTGCCACACCAAAGCCACCACAGGGTGACACAGGCACAGATATCTGGCGCTCACCTTTGAAGAAGAAAGCCTCTCCTCGGATCTGGGCCACCGCATCGAAGTGCGTGTTACACCTGTTGGGCACATCCCGCCTGAGCCTGTGGAGAGATGCCCAGGTAAGCAGGGCCCAGGCAGGCAGTGAGGGGCTGTGTCCCCTCGATGCCTCCTATCCCATGGAGCCATCCCCTGCTCCTAGAGAAGACTACAGGCTGTGCCTATCTGTCACTCCAAGCCCAGCCACATGCATGGGGATTTCTGAGGCAAGCTCAGGCAAACCTCAGCCTGAAGACAGCTTGAGCTGACAACCCTAAGCCACTAGATGCCACTGCTGGGAGTCAAGCGAGGACATGCTCTACATCGACCAGCTTGCGTAGCTGGTGAGGGGTGAGCTGGCTTCCCACTCCCAGTGGCATAGGGTGGCTTGGCCAGCTGCCCCAGGGCAGCAGAACATAGAAAACAGCCAAGCAGCCTCTTGCTCCAACAGCTCAGGATGCTGCTGCTCCAGGGCTGAGCTCCAAAGTACCAGTGAGAGGTGCCAGAGCTGCAAAGCAGAAAGCAGCTGAGCGTAAACAGGGGGACCTGGAGGAGCCATGTGATATCCAGTGAAAGATACCTGGTGAAAGCCACCTGGTAAGTGGGAGCTGAGATACTGAGCTGCTTTAACAAGGTGGGTGGGGAAGGCCCAGAGTATGAAGGACTGAGAGAGTCACAAAGCCCACATAAGAAAGCATAAATCTATTCTGCTGATGGAAAAATTGTGCTGGGCTGCCAGCACCAGCTTCACTGCCCTCTTTGGCCACAAAATGACAGTTGTGGAGGAAAACCCTATCCACCCTCTGACAATACAAAGCAGGAACAAGGGGATGGCATAAGCAGGTTTCCTGCTGCTCCTGCTGCTGGTGTGAGATGGTGGCCTCCCACAACAGCAGGGAGAAAGGCTCTCATATTTCTAGGTCCAAACATGGCCAGTAGGAGCCTGGTAGACAAGCGCCTTTAGAAGATACGCACGGAGAAATGTTAACTAATGGCATTCAGCATGTTCAAACAAAAGGAGCATGAGGTGAAGGTGACCTGCTCTATCTCTGCCACTCTCACTTGAGACTCTCTTGGGGTCTGGCAAAAACGTGTATGACCATCACCTCCTGCCTTTTTATTCAGTGTCCCTTCTTCCCTTAACTGTCCTGCTGCCCTGGTCAAAATTTATTGAGCTATATCCTGCATTTCCCTTAATAATGCCATACTGTTTGCTTGATGACACTCAGTGTAGGCAGCACTTTGCCAATGCTAACCTGCATTGGAGTCAGGCTATCAGTCCACTTGTTCCAATATTCACTTTCTCAGGTACATTAGGCAGTTGCTCACTGTGGAATGATTTAGGTAAGTTATGCTTGTGCAATTCAGGATACTGCTGAGGAAGTTTGATTAAAATTCCAGCAAGGATGAGTTTACCTCAGGGTAATGCTGTCAACTTTCCACTAATACGAGTAAAAAATTCCAGTTTCAGCAAAATATCCAGAGATCCAAAGAGAAATACCACAGCCAGAGCGAGCAGGCGAGATACTGATGAAGCAGAGCTTCACTACTACACATCCTTTGCAGGAAAGGAAGAAATTTGACTTACGGGACAGTGGAGCGGTTCTCTGGCAGCTCTGGCAGGATTGGATGGTCATCTGTTTTGCTTACTTCAGGCTTGGCTGTGGGGGACACAGATTCCCTGACTCCTGTGTAGAAAAGAAGCAGTAGCAGAGAACACTATCCTCCCCACCAGCTCCATTCACCCCAGAAAACAGCTATTCCAATGTGTCCTGCCATGGCAGGAACAGGCTAGCCACATGAGGGACACAAACGTACCATAGAGTTGCCAGATCCGGACTTTGTCCTCGTATGGCAGGTCGTACTTCAGAGGATCCCCCACTGGACCTTGGTAGTAGGGTCTCATGATAGACTCAATGGCAGAGATGTGGGTCAATCCAATGGCATGCCCAAACTCATGAACAGCTACAGCAAATAGGTCCATCCCATGAGTGTCTGGAGATAAGGACAAAATTGAAATAAAAGTCACTAAGTGTCGATAGTAATTGGGGGATTTGGGTGTGATGCAAGGGCTGTAAGAAAAAGTGTGGGTTTATGTGAGACAAACTGGAAAGAAGAACTTTGGAATAGGTAATGTTTGCAAACTCTACAGTTGGAAACTGGAGTATATCATATGAGAATGGAAAGCAAGCCAGACTTCAGCCTACACCAGCCTGAGTATCACCCCTCTTATTTACAGATCACTGTTGGCACCTGAGAAAAAGCTGGACAAAGGGCTGAGACAGCAACCACATCACAATCATTTGCTGAGAGGCACTGCAGAAGCTGGGCCAGACCAGTCACTCCCTGCATCTCATGCCTGCTGCAACTGCTGACACAGCCTTTGCATTGCCCAGAATACCAGATTTCTGCAGCTACCAGCCAGGAGCTTGTCACATCCTGTGACAATGAGCCAAGCCATGTGCCAAGAAGCCAGGGAGTGTTCGCAGTGCCCACCTGCCCACGGCACTCTGCGGGGCTTTCCTTGCCTGGCCTCGCATGCTGCTGCCCTGGCCAAATCCATCTCTCAGCCTTCCTGTATGCACACAAACACAGGGATGTTCATCTGCTTATCGGCCACCAACTGCTCATCTCACTGCTGCCCTGACACAAGTAGGTGACCATGTCCAGCTTGTTTTTAGAGGATTTACCATCTTCTCCTGTTATACATCTTGTGCTGACAGGGCTGGCTGCAGCTCTTGTGTCTGTTGCCTTTGGCAAACACTTTGATCCTCACACACCACAATGGCCATTAGGGAGACACAGTTGAACATCAATACCTCATTTGATGACTTTTTTCCTTCAGTCTGGGCTATATGTACTATATTCTCTTTCTCCGAATTTCCTTATTTGCAATCCAACTCCCACTGCCTCACACCCATACACAAACCGATCCTACCCTCTCCCGAGCCTGAGACACTCATGTAAGGGGTTAATGCTCATTTCCAAACATATGCCACTGGTACCAAAGCAAAGGAAGAGCTGCTCCCAGGAACTGTATGGGACTGAGCCTGCTTGGTGCATTCCCACCACCCAGCTCTAGTCAGGCTGGGCCACACGTCCATGCAATTTCTGCCCCTCTCTGCACAGCAATGTCCTGCAGCAGTACCAGCAATGATTTTAAGTGTGGTTCTTATAAAGATCATGATGTCAAGTATTGTAATAAAGAAACAGTGAGGTTGGAAAAATGCCTGTGGAGCTCAGAGGAGTGTCACATTCCCTGAGAATGATTGGAGATAAGGGAGTTGGCTTCTTTGCCATCTGATATGGCTAATTTTTTGCATAAAAGTAGCCATGGCAGATTCTGCCTGGTACCTTAGTGCTCCTCACCAGGCTCGGGGTGTTGGAGCAGGGAGATATCCTTTGCCGAATTTTGCCTTTTCCTTCATGGCTATTATTTACAGTGTCTGTAACCAGGCGAGATTTTTATAACCTTTGCTGTTTTCCCTGGCACTAAGATAGAACAAGATATACGCTCTCTGACATTTTAATGCCAGACTGACAGCTTTGGGGATATTTTTACACCACCTACCAAGTTGATGCTTTTGAATCAGTAGAGAGAACAAATTAAATAAATGATGAAGCTTGGATAGCTCCAAGAGCTTCAAAATAGAGAGCAGCTTTTCACTGGCAGGCTCATCCCCTCATCCCTTGGTGGTGCTTCGAGAGGCACTCCCTGTGGGAACGCTGGCTCTGAGCTGGCTCCTTCACAAGACTTTGTTTCACAATGAGCATTCCCAACCACTATCTGCAAAACTGACTCCATCACTAATGCATTCTCTGTGGCAAGCTACTGACCATAGCACTTGCCTCTGCCCTGTATGTCTGCAGATCAAAACTGCTGCTTTTTTTCCTTCCTGATAAGACCCATCAGTTGGGGCTGCACACCAGCAGGAAACAAGGAGCAGGTGTAATTCTGAAGGATAAGCCTGTCCGGACCTTTAACCTTCACCTCAAGGCCTCCTCCAACACCTCTGGTGAACACTCCTGCCCATGAACACTCAGAAGGATGGATGGAGGTCAACTGGTGGGCAGGAAGAAGGCACTAGCTTGTTTCAGGGAAAAGAGGTTTAAACAAAGTCATTAAGCAGGATCGCACAGAGGCTGGTGGAGGAAGTGGCATGACAAGTAATTTATCAGCTGGCAGCTGCAGAGAAGACATTCTGCCAAAACACGTCTGACACAAAGGCTGGGGACCTGATCCCCACAGATGGTTTTGCAGCTGAGGAACACTTGCTTCTGATACTTCCTCTGCTTATTAAAACCCTGTTTTAGCCAAATGAGATGAAGATTAAAAAGCATAGAACTGCAGCTTGTAACCATCCTGATGTCAGGTAATAGGCACAAGATGGCAGGAAAAAACTAGGCCTTTTCCCCAGCACAACACAGAGCCCTTTACAGGCAGGTGTCCTGGGTTGATGCCCTAAACCAGGACAGTAGGTCAGCTAATAGTATGCTTTAAAAATAGGGAACTAGGATATGTGGCAGTGAAGGCACCCAAAAGATGTTGAAGTCAGAGAATGCAGTCCCCATCCAAGAGCTCCAGCAGCCACATACCCAACCTGCAACCTTCCACGCCTAGAAGAGATGAGGACTGCAGCTGGGCGATGTGAGCTCTGCAATTGCTGGCAGGATAAGGAGAAACATGGAGATGCCATTGAGGCTTCCAGGAACATAAGAGTGTCCTCAACACTGCCTGGGTTGATTTTGCTAGCAAGGCTGAGAGAAGAATCAGAAGACTTCAAGGATCCTGAAGCCTGTGAAGGTAAAGGTATGGCAGAGGCTAAGCCAATACAGCCACAAGAGCAGAAGAGGGAAATTGAGAGCCCTTGTGCTTGGCCGCAGCTCTCCCACCCTGACCTACCTGATGATCGGAAAGTCCAATATTCGTCATCGTCAAAATGAGTGTCCCCTGCTGTGTGATGGTCTCCAGGGAAGAAAGCATGTGCCACCGTCCCACCAGGCCCATCAAAGGGATAGCCATCATTGTGATCTGCCTTGGAGAAGTCTATCTGGATGTCAGCATTGTTTCCTGCCACTTCATGGAAATTCAGCGGGGTGATGTCACTCCAGACCTTCAGGGCATAGTACATCAGGGCTCGGACAGTGTCGTGGCCCAGGTGAGACTCTTTTGGGAAGGTGCGAACTCTGAAATAATGAGGGCAAAAAAGAGGGTGGGTCAGTAGCATGAAACATCTCCAAGAACCACCAGACCTGGCTCTGCAGGTGCCTGGTGCATCAGAGCCACAGTGAGGCCTTCACAGCTTTTTTCATTTTTGGACTGAGCTGAAATGGAAGAAAAGTCAATGTTTCCTGTATAACCCTGTATATAACTTTTATATATTTCCTGTATAACTTTGAAAAAGAATTCCTAATATTGTTGATTTAATGGAGGAGATGAAAAGACAAAGATGCAAGAAGGCACCTTAGCTTCTAAAGGAGTATATTTAGATAATCTTTTGTTGACAATTTTGACAAAAATATACAGATTTTTCCAAGAAAATGTACTGTTGACTGAGTAATTATTGACAAAAGTCTGTTCTTATGGATAACTTCTGGCCAGTTCTATCCCAGTAATAACTGGTACTTTATTTTTTGTGCACCAACACACCAGTCAAAGTGTTTTCATGGTTTGACAGATTTCTAAAGGCTGAAGCTACAAGTACGATCACGTCACCTAGCCTCCTGCATAATACAGCTGTGACAGCATTACTCGGTACCACACCACTTCCTGACACCAATGGGCAGTGATGACCTGACTAAACTTTAAGAGGTAATTATAGGCATCAGAAGGAGATGTCGCACCACTCAAGCTCTTTCCGAGTAGCGATTTGAGTGCTGGGAGACGCCATGGCCGTGAAAAAGGGAGTAGGAACAACTTGCCTGCTGAGGCTGGAAACACATCCCACATCCTCAAGAGACAGGCAGCCCAAAGGAGGCACCACCTTTGGGCCAGGGCAAAACTAGTCAGGGTTAAATCTTGGACAGAGCAAAAAAAGGACTCATGAAAATAAGCAGAAATCTCACTAACAGTTCCTCTGAAGCACTGGGAAGCTCATCCTGAAATGGTGGGAGTGAGTGGGTGAATCAGGCAAAACACATCACAGCCAAATGAGCAAAAAACCATTCATATCTTTGCCTTTGCTATCCCTGGACTCTTTGGGCAAAGAAAAACCTTATTGACTAATCTAGATGAGTTACATGCATGTAACACCAGATGATTATAGGACAACAAAGAAAACATATTTGTAAGGGAGACAGCACAGACGTACAAACAGTATGAGCATGGGATTAGAAAAGACAATTTTCAGGCAATTTTTAATTCATAGAAGAGACTGTGTCTGGACATAATCTTCTCCAGTACAGAGAAAAAGGCCACCTGGATTCCAGATATTTATTAACTAGCTTTCTTCATCTTTCATAACACTCCTCAGGACTTAGGTGAACCCTTTTGCTGCTTTAATTTCTACTGAATAAGTTGCTATACATGTAACACGGTATACCATGTTTAGCCCAGAAATTATGACCTTTCTCCGGGGTCACAGTGCCTAAGTCACATCTGGGGAGACTACCTGCTCTTTCCTCCTCAAGCCCTGCTCACTATGTGAGCTATTTTCTTTTCCTTTTCTTTCCAGCTGTTGAAAGAGGATAATAAATCAGATCTCCCTTGCACAAGGATGGTGGATAAAAAGCCCTGTCTACAGAAACAAATATTATTAAAATTCATCCCCAGATCTGACTCCAGAAACATTAGATTAGGGCAGAAACAGTATAAATATCTATTTTACTTATAAAAAATTCCTCCACCTCTGAGCTGACACACAGTTTATTAATATGTTACAGGTGTAAGTGAAAAGTCTCTTATCCTTTATTCATTATCACTGTCATTTTTCAAGAGAATCCCATCAGAGTTTTTCGATTCAGCATCTGATCTGATTGCTGGAGCTCTGCTAATTGTTTTCCGTGAGATTAGGAAAGGACTATTATGCTGATAGGATGTTTGTTGGCCTTGCATCACCCAACTCCACTGATAAGGAGGCACAGTTCTAACAGCATGCAGAAAAATAATCTTCTTCCTACCTTCATTAATTATTATTATTAGTAGTAGTAATAGCAGTAGATGGTGCTTAGGTTTCCAGTGGAGAGAAGCACTCCTTCTTGGATGTAATTGGAGAGAAAGCTCTCTGCTCCAGATTGCCTCTGCCAGCCAGAGGGACGGTGATGAGGACTGGGCTGCTCAGTCCCTCCAGCCATTGCACCAACACTGCCTTAAACTGTAGGGTCACTCAGATCCCTCTGCAAATCATACTCTGGTTCATCCTAGGGAGTGTCCATCTCTGTGGTGGATGGGGCTGCTGGAGGGAGCATCAGCCACAACACTGGAACTTGCAGCTGCCGAGTGGGATGTATTAAGGGGCACAACTGGATGCCAAGGAGAAAATCTCCCCTCTCTGTGTAGAGCTCAGCCAGGCAGCAGAATTGCCATGCAGACAAATGAATGCTGACTCTCACACAGCGCTGTCAGCCCTACCTGTGGCCCCTGAGTCACCTCTTTTGCCTGACCCATCCCAAACAGACTTTCTATCTAGGATGGTTAATAAGTAGAGACTAGAGAGGACTGATCTGCCTCCCTTTGCCATTGAGGTGCACCCACATTTATTTTGATTTCTAGGTTCCTTATTGGTTTTTGTCCTCCCAAAGACAAAAGTGGGAGAGTATCAGTGATGGATGAAAAATCAATAGCTTGTTAATGAAAGCACTCTTTCACTTTCCCAGCCCTGAAACCACAGATAAGTAAAATAAATGCAGAGAACTAGCGAACACGGCAGGCTAAGGACTGCTTGATAAACCCACCCTGATTTTTCTTGGAAGGGGAAGGAAGAGGGCAGAATTGAAAGGGTAGACACTTGCTGCCTTGGCGAAGGTGCTTTTCCAGCTGCCCAGAGCCATCCACAGCACAGCAGCCCTGATCCAGTGCTACCCTGGCAGCGCAGCAACACTGTCATTCTCTGCAGAAGGAAAGAAGTGAGTGTTTGAACTCTCCATCACTCCTCTCCCAGCACTTAGACTATCATCCAAAAATGTTCATTTTTTCATCTTCCTACCCTTTATCATACACAGAACACCAGACACCCCTGAGCCACTGTGCCTCCACACACCTGCCTGCTCTCTGCTTCAGCTGCTCAGGGATTTTCCTATGAGGGTCCCAGTTGCCTGTGACAGGGGCATTACAGTAACCTAAGGCAGTTTGACACTGAAAGGTGACAGTCTTCTCCCCTTGGGCACCTGTCACCCCCAGACATGGGGGACAAATCAGTCTGGGCTTTGGATGGGAGGTCCCATGGCAGGATGCCACTGATTGAAGGAGGAAAGTGGGAGGATCAGGACTGTTGTGGGGATGGGAGCACAGAAATGGAGGTTGCACACCCTTCTTGACTGCCACCCCTCCATGCACGAGTAAATCCACACCTGGGCTCAGGCAGTGGCACCTCCACTTGGGGGATGGCTCAGGACACTCATAGCAATGGTGGGCACTGACTGACTGGTGTCATTGCTCCTCTGCCAGTGGGGTCTGCTCCCACTCTGGCAGCCCATGGCCTGAGCATCAGGGTCAAAGACTGCAGCTCTGATGAGATGGCACAAGGGAGTAGTCCTTAGCTACAGACAGATGAAAGCCAGCTCAGTTCAGTACTGAAAGAAAAAAATATGAAATTTTAAAAGCTGAGCTTCCATGGCTTTCCCTGCCCCAGGGAGCTTGAAACGTGCAGAGATGGGCACGCTGCTGCACTTCCCAGGACTGCAGGGAAACAGCAAGCACTGGGAAGAAATGGAGATGCCAGCTATGAACTCCTCTTCTGTAGGGTGTTACCAGAAGAAATAAAGCAAAATCAGCAAGTGAAAAATAATAAGGGGGAAACAAACACG
Source organism: Polioptila caerulea (assembly GCA_013397295.1). NCBI lineage: Eukaryota > Metazoa > Chordata > Aves > Passeriformes > Certhiidae > Polioptila > Polioptila caerulea. The sequence continues at coordinate 35,380 of VYXF01005155.1, read as the reverse complement.
AGGGGGAAGCAGCTGCAGGCAGCTCTGACACTGATGCCAGCAGAGGGCATCCACAGCATGCCACTCTCTCAGCAGCTGCCTTGGCACCTTGGGAGAGCACAGGGAAAATAATAATAAAAACAATCCTGTGAAAAAAAATGTATATGCTGTAATATCCTAGAAAATCTACATGGAGATGAGGCACAGAAAACTATCTATTTCTGATGCTGTAATGGGATGCCACAAGGCTGTACCAGGATGCTACGAGGCTGCACTGTGAGGTGTGCAGGATGCAGCCTGTATTGTTTTTCTCCCTGAGCCCTCTAGTCCCACAGCTTGGTTGTAGTCAAAGGTAAAAAAGAAGAAACCTGAATGACCCGTACACCTATAAAATCTTATTTGCCCAAAACTGCCTTCTCAATCAGTACATGTGCCCATTTTGAGGCTCTCCTTTCCTTACCTGTTTATTTCACCCTTGCAATGGTTCAGGTATTTCTCAACTTTTAAATCCATGTCAGAGTAGAATTTAGTTTTGTTCTCCTCTTTTAAAATCTTCAAGCAATGTGTAAAAGGTAAGCAAGTAAAACTTTTATGTCTCTATTGGCAAATTTTCATGGCAGTTTCCAAAAAGCCAGTTTAATCTCAAGTGCCAGATGTAAACACTACATTGGAGTTTCTGTAATGCTATAGTGTTCCGCTGGCTACAATCTGTAGCTGTAAAACACAGCCCTTTCTTGGACAAAAGACAAGATACTGGAAAGGATCAAAAAATAAAAACCAGAAATTACTTTCTCAGGAGATAGATTTTTTTAAAAATTCCTCACATATAATATTGTCTCAGACCTAAACCCCTTTTTATGGCAATTCTTGCTGCAGCATCACAGTTTCCAAGGGGGTGAGAGATGGGGGATATCCTAGGGCTGCATCCACCAGAACACAGCCAGACCCCATTTCACCTCCACATTTCTCTCCAGCATGAACTTGAGGATACTGTGTCAGCACATCCAATGTCCTGACAGTACCCACAGTGCCAATCCCCCATGCTGCCCAGCCACCACACCTGCCCTGCCATGGGATGTCACTCAGGTTTGTCAGGAGCTGCCAGGGTCAGGCTGTGCACAAGCCATGCCCCTACAATGGCTCTGGCAGCTCCCAGACCACCAGGGCACGTTTTCTTTTAATCCCTAAAGGATTTTCTCCTTTCTGAAATGAGAGGTTTTTTCCTCTTTCCCCATCAAGTCAGGGCTGGGCAACAGGGAGACAGGCTGAGTTTTTGTAACACAGGTCACTTCGTAACATGAAGCCAAAATTGTTTCTTCCTGAGGCTGAATTATGTTTATCTTTTCTCAAAATAAAGTCTCAAAGGAATCTGCTGGAACATAGACCAAATCTCTGCTAAGGCCATAGTTTCAACATGTGTCAACAGCAACAGCCAAGATGAGATTTGTTGCTGCAGTCGGAAGAGGAACTCTCTCCAGGGTCTATGCCAGGATCAAAGAGAAACTTACTATTAATAAGGAGAACTTTCCATAAGATTCATGTGTTTTCGAGACAGTACAAGCACCTCATGCTGCACACTATTCTTAGAGGAAAAATCACTGCAGCACATGGTACTTGAGGGAGGAAAAAATTAGTCCCAAAAAGCACAAATCTTCAAAGGACAGGGATCAGTCTACTTGCCAACCCTGACCTGCAGCATAATTCTGAAAGCTGGACCTGAACTTCTGTGTCACAGGTGCAGAGGGATCCACATGTGTCCCTCTCTGACACTAAGGGAAAAATACTTGCCTGTGGCAAGGATTAGGAGAAAAAAAATGACTTTATTATCCAGAAAATGCTCCTATGCTTAGACTCAGGTGGGGCAAGAGAAGAAGCTCCAGGCTTGGCAGCTGCTTGAGAAAGCACAGAGTCCTAACAACCTCAAGAAAAATGATGATCTAACAATCATTGCAACCCAGCAAAAAGCTCCCATCTAATTCGCCAGCCCAATCTGCACCATTCAAAGGCACTGCCAAGTGGGTCTAAGAAGTCACTGCTGAGACTGTCAGGAGAAGAGTTAAAAAATAGTCTCTGGGGTCCTGGGAGCCCACAGGGACATGTTTTAACAATCACCCTAAAACTCATCTCAAAGCCACATTTAACAAAGGCGACTGGGGAATTGATCTTTTGCTGCAAGATTTCAGCAGGGATAGATGAATTCCTACCTCCAAGACAAGTTCCTTTTGCTCCACTTGGTAACAGCTTGGGCAAATCGCTTCCTCCTGGTCTCTTCGATGGTGAGGTCGGGCAGAGAGCAGCGAGGAGTCTTCATCAGCTCCAGGGTGGCTTCATCTAGGGTTAGACAAAAAACAAGAAATCATGGGAATGGTGGGTTAAGAAATCCCAGGGGGACAAAGAGACGGGAAATGAAGTGCTAAGAATGAACCAGAAGAGCAAAAGTTAATACTCAGGAATCCATTGAGGCATGGCACTTGCCCCAGCATGTCATGGTGACACCCACAGAACACTGAGCCCCCTATGTCCCACTGTTGCTTCCACCACTGGACAGCAATTCCTGCTGGAAGCCCACCAGTGGCCAGCTTTGATTATGTTTTAAAACTTATTTTTTTAAATATTCTGTTTTGTCCTCCCTTGATGATTTTCCCAGTATTCCTCTGTTAAGGAGAAACATTCACATGTTATCTCTGTTCAGCAAGGAGCCCATTTGAAGAATGTTCATATTCCTTCTTATTATTTTTTTTAAATGAATGAAATCTTGAAGTGTATATTCCCACCAGCTGAAATCCAGAAAAGTTGTTTCATTCACTCATGTCTCTGCTGACTTTACCTCTTAAACACTGTTTCCATGAACAAATCCACAACTATGATCTGCCCAGGGCAGCCATCCCTCCCACCCTAGCCCATTTCAAACAACCCCTCCGAACATGCAATTTGAATGGCCACTTCTGTTCCAGGGTCTCCTGCAGCTTGTGACGCAGCGGAAGAGAAATTATTGCACATGTTTACTTAAGACCAGAGAAAGGAAGTCCCAGTGTTGGGATGCAGCTGCAGCTTCAGGGGACCAGCAGAGGGATACTGGGGTGTTAGGATGGATAGAGACCCGCCTGCTAATTAGCTGCTTCTCCTTAAGTGCGTCCTGGGCAGCAGAAGCACACTTGGCCCCATGGTGTGAGGGCCATGGAGGGGAGGAGAGCAGAGAGAAGTGCCCTTCTGCAGGCCAGCATAATGCTGGCTTTCTCCTTCCCTCAACGAAGGCATTGAGAGGAATGACCCCGGCCATGCCAGTGAACTCGTGCTGCTTCAGCCTGCCCTTGGACTGCACCCTCCCAGGCAGACATGTCTGCCACACAGATCCCACTGCCTGCCCTGCTGGCCAATGGAGCTGCTGGAGCAAGGGATGGGCTCTCAGCTGTCTGGGCCTGACTGGGGAGCACCTGGAGCTGCTGTGGCTCAGTGAGATCCCAGGAGAGCCCCAAAGAGCCCCCTGGCTCTATTGACTGTGGGCGGGAACAAACAGAGTTGGGGTGATGCAACATCATCTTTCTCCCTTCTCTGCCTGTGCCCCAGCGGCAAAGAACCCAAAATATCAATGTATACAAATCGGGAGGCTTAATCAGAATTTTTGTTCAATTCAATTTGATGCTGCAAGTAAGGCTTTTGAACAGGACAGTTTTATCCCTTTTCTCCCCTTGTCTTTTTAAATTATTTTTGTTGGTTTACTTTTTTTTTTGGAACACACCAAGAGCTATTTTAGGCACACTGAGAACCCCAAGGGTCTGTGGGTCTGTTGGAATAATTGCTTGCCTCAGGTTTTTGAAAATACAAGGCAACAGAGCACCTGAGCCATGCAATTACTCTTACAGCTGCAAATTGGGCCGTATGCTCCACCCACGTGAGCTTTTCATGGAGCTTTTCCTGATGCTGCTCCAGAACACAATACCAAGTCCTTTCTCCCCCACAGACCTGCAAGAAGCCATCCCTGTGCCTCACTCTCCACCAAGGACAGGAGGGGTCATGAACCACTGACCTAAGACTCCTGTGGCCTCAAGCCCCCCGAACCTCTGCATGGCAGTGATGGCCTTGGTGAGCTCCTCCTGCGTCTGTAGCTGCCCCGTGACAGGGTCCGGAGGAGGCAGATACCCAAATTTTGTCAGCCAGTCCTGTGAAACAAGGTGAAGGGGAAATGAGAAAAGGAAAGGAAGGAAATACAGACACAGGGAAAGATGCTCTTCTCCTTCCAATGCACCCTGATGGTTTGAGGGCATTAGCTTAATGGTTGGACTTGATCTCAAGGGTCTTTTCTAACTTAAATGATTCTCAGGGGGTGGCTTGTTTTACCTTGACCTTCACAACATCAGGATTTTGTTTGGAAATAAACTCAGCCATGAAGTATACGAGACCACTTTGTGCCACACAGTCACCCAGGCAGATGACAGATGAGGCAGATGACCTCAGCATTGACAAAAAACTGAGCCCTCCTCTCCAGCATTTCCACACTCCCTAGTTTAATCATCTTCCTGCCAGTTGCCCTAAAGTATTTATAACCAGGTGTGGGTCTTTCTACCACCAGAAAGCAGCAGGGAGCTGTGGAATCCCTGGATGTCCCTCCTTCCCAAAGCCTAGGCAAGCACAACCATCTGCCAGTGATCTCCTTGCCACTGGCATCTCATTAAACCCAAACTCACTGTTAAATCAGAATTTATCTCTCATGGGACAATATATCTTTATGATAATTTTTCTCTTTCTCTCTTCGGGCTAAAATTGATAGGAAAAATGCTATAAATCTCCTTCTTACAACTGCTTTTTAAACGTCTCGTGAATTACCTTTCTAAATCCTTTCTTACCTTCCTTCTCTCTCCCTCCCTTCCCTCAGCAGAAGGATGAGCAAGGAATAATAATACCACATGCAGAGGATGCCATCAACACCTGGCCTCTATTTTCCTTATCTGTATCAAACATTGATCTCTTGAGCCTCTTGAAGACTGATATTGATCCAGACTTCCACTGCAGTCAATACACCACAAATTTATGGTAGCCAGATTAGTGCCAGAAGCCAGTAGCTGCTTATCACTACACTCTGAATGCTTCATAGTTTGGTGTCACCTGCAGCTGCCACCCTAAATGCCTCAGAACGCCCAGTCCTCTTCTGCAAAGTCCAAACAAACAGATTCACACTTACAGAGCTTTATGACAGATCTTCCCATGTTTGGTGTGACACTCCATTGGGGAGCTGTTGTGCTGGGTTTCTCACCAGCAATTCACTTCCCTCCCCACCCTCCTTCACAGTTGCCTTATTTCAGTGGGATGGTGTGCTCAGGAAATAGCTTATCTGGCCATTTCTTGTTGCTCAATGCAACTCCATTAGCCACCACCTTGCTGGGAATGTGTGAGCATCGTCACAGCCCTTCCTTACCATCGGGCTGATGGCCAGGCCCCTCTTCTCCCCTACTACTACTTGTCCCTTTGCATAGCCAAACCTTTTGTGACGGAAGTTAGAGATACAATTCATCTCTGATTCTTTGTGAGAAATTGGCTGTGCCATGGAGGTCAGCAGCTAGCCCATCAATTGCTGAGGCTGGTGGAGTTAAATTTGGTTTCTTCCCTGGCCATGGAGACAGTGTCATTTATCCTCTAATGACAGTGGAGACTTCCACACTAGAAACAGACACAACTCGACTATCCTTGGGGCTCCTGGGGATGGAGGCAGCAGCAAAAGGCTGGGGAAAGCAACAGCAGAGGGATATCCAACATAAGCTGTGCATGTCTTCCTTCCTAACCCCAGGGGACAGAGAAAGCACAAACACAAATGGACACCCCAAAGCAAATTGGGGGATCTCTACATAAAAGATAGAATGAGTGGTCAGAGATCACAAATCCTTCACCTGATCTACCTTGCAAGCACTGATTTCTTTTCACGTAGTTTTTCATCTAGACCATCAAGTTTATCCTGCTTTACTCAGATCCTCCTTAGTTTTGTAGATCTCCGTGATATTGCTCTAATTCAGCTCTTTTCCGTGTAAGGGTTCTGGCTGGTTTCCCCTCTCCTCGTAAGCAAAGCTGATTCATAACACTGAGCTTTAACATTCCACCTTTGCTGTGGCAGAAAATTTCATGAGACAGACCGAAGCTGGCTTGGAGATGGGAAAGAACAGCAGAAATTGTCTGGCTAATTACCTTTGTGCCCCAAGAAAGCTTATCAGATATTTTGTTGTCCTTAATAATAACAAAAAGGCTAAATTTACATACTCCCATAAATAAGAATATGAAAACATTTTCCATTGAGATAACTTCAACAAATCCCATTCTTATTTCCACCTTAATAAAAAACCACTTTTCTGGCCAACTCTCATTAGCTTAAAATGTTTAAATGAAATTGTGATTTCAGCTGAGTGCGAAAATTCTATGAACGGATTTCTTGCCTGAGCTGGCATGATAAAAACTTTTCCTTAAAAGTGTACTGTGCTAAATGAATTGACCTAATCCCATGAGAATATTTAGCTTCAACAACTATTTCAAAAGTAAAAAAATTTCTTCATCAAAAAAATCAGATTAAGCCAATGTCTAACCATTGTCCTCTGAGAGGAGATGGGAACAAATGGGGCTGCGCTACATGACCCATTCCTTGCCCCAGGGTAGGTACTTTGGTCTGGGGCTCACATAATCCTGGCTCAATTTTTGTGGGAATCACCACCAGCAAAGATGGTCTGGGGGCCAAGTCCAGAATGAATCTTCTGATCCAACTCCACCACTGAGCAATATAGAATGAAAAGCTTCGCAATGGCTCAGGTCCAGGAAAAAAAAATAAACAAAAGAGCAAAAAGGAGGAACTGCATGCCTGGCAGAAAGGTCCAAAACCACCCATCCCTCTGTCCCTCCTCTCCACCAGCTAAACACAACTACCAGCAAGAGCCCTGGTGCTGCTCAGCACAGAGCAGCAGCATGCGCGTTGTCTACAAACCGTAACGGGGGTGTTTATGGACAAAACAGTGTCCCTTTCGGGGGCTGGAGGGCCCCCTTGCCCCATTCCAGATGGTGGGACTTGCACCATGTCCTCAGCAGCGGGAAAAAGCCATCGTAACTGTCTCAGGACAGTGGTATTAGGAAAAGTGAAAAAAATAGGGGGGGGTGGGGGTGGGAAGAAATTTCAATTTCCCCCTGTCTCTACAATCTTCAAATGGTTTCATTATACCATCCTATCATGGGTGGCACCCAATAAAAGATTTACAAAGTCTTAAACCTCCTGCTCCAAAGCAGAGTTTGCCTTTGCAAAGGGACCCTGTTAGAAATGCTACAGTGTCGTTCCTTCACAGAGCAGCTCCACACGAGTGTTTAAAGACAGATTACTCACTTGCCCGGCTAAAAATAAACTGTATTTTTTTTCTCATCTGGGTTCCCATCCATAATGGGGAAAAGCCTGCATCTTGCCTTGAAAAAATGTGTAATGGAATCCAAAACTACAGATTTTTTTCACTTTACTTTTTCTATTTGGAGAAGCAAAAAGTTAAGAAAAATGGTAATGCAGTCCTCCCCTCCGCAAACAAGCTCTGCTTCAATTTTGGACTTCCTTTGCTCCTAAAGCCACTTGAATGGAATACCAGGGAGCAGCCAGGGACTGGAGCTTTCCAGGGTCAAGCGACCACCCAGAGCAAAGCATTGGCAGTAGTGAGGCCTCTGGTATTACTTATGCAGAGACAATTTTCAGATTAAAATGGCAATTTCATTTCCTTCATTTCTGCACTTCCTTTGTATCAATATCCTTTTGTTCTAAAACCTACTTACCTGCTCCATTATAAAATAGACGTAGATATTGCCCCTCTTTTATGGAAGATTTATGAGCTCTGTAGGTCTGCTTTTACAAATATTAATATTATATAAGATGACGGGCTTATTCAACTGCCACAGGCAAAGGAAAGACTCAGTCAGCAAGTTTTCTTCCTGATCATTTCTTTTTAAGGGTGGTAGGTTGGTGTTTACAGGGAGACAAACTAGTTCAGGATAACAAGGGGAGGATAAACAGGATAAAGAGCAAAAAAGGAGAAATCAGGATAAGCAGGAAAATTATACTCAAGCTGGCTCCACAATTCTGCCTGCTCCTGTATTAAAATGACCATCTATCTAAAGCTTAGGCCAAAACAATCAGGATGTTTTTCCCTCTAGGAGAAAAACAGCCTTAATCCTATAGAGGTTGTAACATTCCCTTTGCTCAGGGATGAAGATTATCCTCAGCCTGTTGCTAAGCCGAGAAAAGAGCAGAGCTTTACCACAGTCCCCGGCTCCTTGGCAGATTTGTGGACCGAACCCTGAGTTTTGCACCACTATCCCAGACTGTCTCCGTACCCATCCCCTCAAAGCTGAACAAAGAAACTGGGGTTAAATTGAGGACACTGCTGGCAGGGGTACAAGCAGTGGCCCCAGTGCTCTGCCTGAGGGTGTCAGTGGTGACACCCATGAGCTCTTCTCCCTGGTCTGTGTCATGGCCACCAACATATCTCCACGCACCTCTCTGCAGTCAGAGACAATCTGGATGTGCAACATGCACTGAGAGGATCTTAGCATGTCCCAATTTCCAAATCTTTGGGGCCGTCCAAGGCTTAAGCAGAAACCAGTTATTTTCCATTGAAGAGATCTCTTTCATTAACAGTCTTTGAAAAGCTTTACCGAACTGCACCTTTTCTCATCAATCAAGTGACAAGTTGGTTTTATTCATTTAAAAAGGGTGCTGTCATGGCTGGCAGTTTAAACCCTTACCCTGACCTGAACCTGGCCCTTGGCTTTCTGGCAGGGGCCCCCAAGCCCTACCCACCCTGCCCCATGCCCCAGGCTGCGGCAGGACCACAAGCCACCCCACCACTCTTCTCCATGGCTCATCTCCTGCCTTCCATATTGGATAACCACAGAGAAACAGGCTTTGTTTTTGTGGGGTCACCCAGGCGTGACAGGATTTTGAAAGCTCCCTTTCCTGCTGGAAGTCCCATTATACCCTGCAGCCATGCTTCACACAAGCAAGGGAAGAAAACCCAAACATACTATTCAACAAAATTAATGACCTAGATTAGTAAAATAAAGCAATAATTCAAACATCTGGAACTAATTTCCAAATTACACTTTGCTTTATCTCTGCAGCTACCATTAAATAGGGTGGAAGCTTTTAAAATAATAATAATTTTTGAAAATCCCCAACACCACAAGCTAGATTAAAGGAAATTGCTTTGAGCTGTTTGAGGTTTTATTCCAAGTTATCGAAGGTTTACAGTATAACAATTTTTACAGTCATTTTCCTGAGATCAAAAGACCCCAGGAATAACACTTGTTAATTAGAGCAACACATATGGTGCTGCAATACTCAGAGGAGCATGTTTCTGCAATGGAACGGCCTCCGGGCCCCACAGAGCCAGCACTTCCCTTCTAAAGGTTGCCATCCACCTTTCTAATGAGCTACTGCATGCATGCAATCAGCTGATTAATTCATTAGGAGAAAAAATCCTGCACTTTGGATTACAACCAGGATTTTGGCTGATGTCACTGCTGAACTGCAGGACCAGTTTCTTTAGTTGCCATCAGAGGAGTTGCTTGAATTCAAACAGCTCTTTAATTTGAACCAGCACTGTGCACAGAATCCAGGGTGGAAGTTAATGCAGCTGCTAATGACTTCCTCTCCCTAACCCTTGCTTTAAATGTTCCATCAGTGGAACAGCCAGCAACTGGATGCAAACTTGGCTGCCTGTGAGTCTTGTCAGACGTGGTAAGGTCTAGAATGTAATTTAATGCTCATTTAACCAGCTCCGCTCATATTACCACTCTCCTGGGTGTTGGGGGGAGGATGTCCTTTGCCCAGCAAGAGAGCACAGAAGAGGGCTCTGGTGATTTGGAGACAAGCTTCATCCACCATGCAAGAGATGTTACACAAGGTATAACCATCTCTTCGGTTGGATGGATACCCAGAGCCTTCCCAAAAACTCAGACTTAATCAGGAGATGTTGTAGAAGCAGAAGGAAATTCTCTGCAGACCACAGAAACAGTCTTATCTTACCCTTTGAACTGAAGATCAAAGAACCAGCTCCCACCCATAGAAGGCGGCAGAGCAATGCAGCACAGCACAGTGTTTACTACAGATGGCTTAGATTTCTTTTCAGAGTACCAAAGACTGACAAAACTTATAAACAAGATGCAGTTTATTCTGCATTTTCAACATAAATGTTTATCTTTCTTGGTGATGATTTAATACACCAGGGCTTTCGGGAGTCCTTCAATCACTGGATGTTTTCCAGCACATCCTAAAGATTTCCACTAGAGGTCAATGAACAATGCAAAAAAAAAAAAAACAAACAAAAAAACCCCAACCCTGTGTAACTGAAATTCCACATAAACATCAAAAAGCAGTTTAAACAGTAATAGTTTTCTCTTTCTGCATCAGTCCTAGTTTTGCAGTATGCTGCATATCGTGGTGGAGCATCCTTTGTCTACATTGAGTTACCTAGGAAGGAAAAGAAGAAATGCCTGATGTATAATGGTCTCTTGAACTGTGATGGGAAGTTAGGTAAATGATCAAATTAGCATCCTTTTATCTTGTTACAGAAATACCGCTAAACCACATAACTCATGGCTGGGTTTATGAAAGTAGCCCTGCTACTCTGTGCAGGTGCAGCTGGAGGCTGCTTGTGTTCACAGGAAACTCTCACCTGGCAGTGCCAAGGATGCCTGCCATCAGATCCTGTGCTGAACACAGTACCTTGGGACCCTGGCTCTCCCCGAGTACCCTCAACATCACTAACTACAAAGGAAAATGCCAGAACTTGTGTGGAAAATAAAACCAATCAGTTCTAGTCCTCTGGTGGGCACAGAGGTCAGTAACATCACCGGAGGGGAGCTAAACAACCCCTGTGCTCCATTCCATTGAGAAGCTCAATAAGTAACTACCATTGCAACATACAGCTCATAAATACTGGCATCCATTTGAATGTGCTTTCAAACCCACTTTAGAGCATGTGTGCTGCTGTTACCCAGGCTTTGCCCGGCTTTGCATCCTTCAGTGGATTGACAGGCTTGCTCCAACTCTACTTACACAGGATGAACCATGAGTATGGTCTTGATTGACAAATCCAGGTAGGATGGACAGTCACTAAGCAGAGTAGAGGAAAACTCAACTCCAGTGTTAAGAGACCCAGGAAATCCTTTTCCCTGGCATCCCCCTTCTCTACCAGCACCACCCACTGTTGTGCTCTGAGCAGGTATGACAGGATCAAATCTAACCTCTGATCTGCTGTGACAGGGCTAAATTAAATGTTACCAGATCCAGTTCTGACAGCATTTGTAAGCCCGTAACTCCTCTCCCCATGTGCCCAGCTGCAATCCATATGCAGCCTGGGAAGAGGTTTCCCTGACTGACATGGTACAATAAATCATAGTGAGCGATTGCCTCATCCATTAAATCACATCTTCTCTGTATGACAAAAAGTAAAAGTGAAGACTCTGTAAATTCAGGGCTTTCTGGGCACAGGACGGGACTACCCGTGGTTTCCTGCAGAATTTTGTACAAGGGTCCTTAGAGTCCAAAGCTGCTTGGGGGCTGCTGTGAGCAGAACCAGATGGACAGTCCTCAGGAAACATCTGTTGGAGATGGACTGAGGGAACAGAATGTGCCTTGACCTTCCTCTCCCCAAGCTCCTCCACCCTGTCCCATCTATACAGCAGGGTGGGCAGCTGTGGTGGCCCATGTCCAAAGGAATTCCAGCATCAGGAGGCTCCCTGAGCTCTGTCAATCACTGGAGTGAGAACTCTTGCCCCGCACACAGTGGGAGGCTCAGTCAGCACACAGATGTTTGGACTTTTACTAAAATCTCCAAGCCTCCCAAGTATCTGACATAGGGTTATTCACATCACCCAAAAAGACTATGCAGAGAACTTCCAAACACTCCCATCTTCCTGCTGGATTAAGACCAAGATGAGCAAGAGAATGATGAATTCTTTTAAAAGAAGTACAAATTGCGCTTTACCAAAATGAGAATACACATGGGAGTTCTTCTAAGGGGTGACACAAGAGGTTCTGATTTTGCTTAATGAGTTTAATGAGCCTGCCCATCTCACCAGACCTGAACAACACATGACTTGTGGTATGTAGAGAAAGTGAGCGTCACACAGAGAGCACAATGCAGTTAATCTTTTCTCTCTTCCAGTCTCACAGAGATGAGCTTTTATTCCTTTGGTTTCAATCATTAAACAAAGCACATCTGACAGCAAACTGAACAGACTGCTATACATCAAAATAAATCCTGCTAACTTCATTTACCAGATCCTTTGTTAGGACAGCGTCTTCTCCTGGATAGGCTCCAGATCTATCTCCCTGCAGCATGACCAGGAACACCAGTTTGCCTTGGCCTGTTCACACCCTTGTTCAGAGCTCTCAGTCTCCATCCTAGCCTTTAGAGTTGAACCTCCAGCATGGCTTAACTGATTCCCCATTTACAGCAGCCAACAACATTTTACTTTTACCACAATGAATCAGCTCAGCTGCACATCTTTTTTCCCCTCATTAGTTCACAGATCAGTGCCTTCCTTTCTTCCCCTCATAGCATCACACTTCAGCCAGCCAGGTTTGGTAGCCTAGCCCATGAGATAACCTCAGGACACAGGCTGCCTGTTTAAATTTGCTTGCAGCATGGCTCAATATCCCTTTCAAGAGATTGTAGAAATTCTCCAGTCCTCTGCAAACTGGGAATTCAAATGCTGTTATCATCACACTTAGTGCTAGGACTGGTCCAAGGACTGGTAACAGGAGGTACTGTCCCTGTATTTACCTCAGGCTTTTAGAGCAGGACTTAGCTGCATCTTCCCATTTAGTTTCTAGCAATTGAAATATTGTGATGTTAAGAAATCCATAAATCAGAAGTTGTGCTGGGGTGTGAGATAGGACATCCATTTGGGAGTAAATTAAGCTCTACTTACATCTCTTGTCCCCAGATCTATCTGACTACAGGAACAACACATTTACTTTCAGGTTGGCTTTGTTGCTTTCCCCAATCTCTTTAAAGCAGTGGTATTGCAATGAACTTTCCTTGTTTACAGGTCCTTTCTAGTAGCTGTACAAGTGGCTCAAATAATTATTGATGCTGTGGGCAACTGGTGAACAGAACGAAAAGGAGACTTCTGGCTTCACAATCAAGGCTATTAAACCAGAGGAAACAATAATATCACAATTCTCGGGTGACCAGCCTTCTCACCTGAGGTGAAAATACCAGGAACTCTGCAGAAGTACTTCGGGAGCACCCCACAGGCTGCATGAGCTGGAAGAAATTACCCACAGATAGAAAAAAGAGCCCTGCATCACCACAGTGTGTTGAACAATTTTCAAAATGTGTCAGAAAAAAGAATCTTTAATTATTAAAACAAACTAACTAAAATTAATAATTTAACCTGTTATGACCAGTCCAGAGCATTTTCCTGCAGCTACCAGATGATTCTGCTTTCAGTGAGAACCAGTGTTAATCATAACCCAGGAACAAAGCAGCTTTGCAGAAAGCAACCAAAACAGAGCAGAGACCAAACAAATCCTCAGATTACACTCCTCCCCAGAGGCATTCAAATTATACAGTGCCTGACTTTGGCAAATGAGCTGAAACATTCAATACAGACCTTGCTTTAACTAGAACTTCCCTCACCCCAAATGCGAATTTAAGGAATAATAAATCTGCCCATCTGTAAACAGTGTTATTTCATTAGGAATTACAAGTCATGCCAAACTATGCATGTACCAGTCATGTATGAACCCGACCACCATGGCTGGGCAAAGAGCAACAGCCACTCCTGCACGAGAGTTACAGCCAAGGACAGAGTCCTAGCCCTTCTCCTCACCAAGGACCAGGGAAACCTTCCAGTTGTGTAAGTCTCTGGTCTGGCAGCGAGGTAAAAGGATCCCATCTGACTGCCCCAGCACTGCTGGTCTCCCAAACCCATCCTTGGCTTGGTTTGACTTTTGCATCATAACTCCTATAGCATAAACAGTAAAAGAAGATGAATGTTTTTATCTTGCTGAATCTTTGCTAAAAGTACATTTCTTCTCTGTAAGGGCTGTGTGTGCTGGCGGTAATGGCAGGACAAGGCAGGCCAGCCACTACTCTGTGCTTGCAAGATTTACGCAAAACTTAAACCCCTGGTCCCCTCCCAAGATCCATTCCAGCACGAACAATTCTAGACTATCTTTTTATATCAATCAAACTCACTAAATGGAAGGACTCGCACTCCAACATAAGCAGAATATGAAATGCAGAGAAACTCCTGGAGGAGAGCAACCTGCACAGCAGAACAGAAATCCATCTGGTAAATTGGATACACTTAATTGAGTCAGGTTTGTTTTGCCCCATTTCTTTTTTTTTTAAAAAAAGACCATATATTTTTATTTCTTCAGCTTCATGACACAAGGTCTGTCAACACTTTTGATTGAAAATGTCACAGTGGCCATCTGTATCACGTCACAAGCAGACACTTTCTCCTTGCGACACCAGGACAGCTCTTCATCAGGAGCAGAGACATGCTCTGGCATGTTGAGTGGGCCACTGCTCTATTTGGTTATACCTATCAAGTACCATTTGTTAACTATATGGGAGCCAACTGCCCAGACTTGCTGTCTCCTGCCCTAAATATCACAAGAACAATCTCATCTCCTACTAAAACTTGTTCTGAAATGCAATCAGCATCACCCTGCCACTGCAGAGTCTATAGGTACTTCCAGTTGGACTACACAAACTGCCCACAGTTTGCTGACATACCTATTTCCAAAGGTGGGAAAGACACAGGTGTGAGGACCTATTTGTGGCCATGGCTGCAGCACCCTGGAGCTCAAGGACTTGGAATGGTGATACTACAACAGAAAGACCAGCAAAATCTGCCAGAAAGGTTAAGGACAACAGAATGTGCATGTCCTTGGAGGCACCAGGACAAAGCACCAGGTTCTGGTGACTGCATGGCATAGGGTTTTCCCTTGACTACCAACGACCTTGTTCAGAAATACAGGTAATTAGTTTCTTCCCCCTAAAGAGCAGGGTGAATCCTTTTGCTCGCAAAAGGAAGGATGCTGATGTGCTCAAATGGCAGCTGCCACAGGAGAGCCATAAAAATATCAGTAAGTGTTACTCCCCTCTTTACCACAGCAATGAGACAATTTTACATTTCTGGGCACCTGGCACTTTCTACAGCTCCAGTCCTGCCTTTTAGAAGATGTTTTGGGGTACATCCAGCAAGGGTACCGCAGAGAGCTTTCAAACAGCGTTAAGCAGGTTAGATAATGAGATCTGTCTAGCTGTGATAATCAATAGCTTTGTTTTGTTCAGTGTTTGTTATTTTGTTTTTTTTTTACCTACATGCCACAGCCACTGGTGTAGACATCCTTTATTTTCTTCCATAATAAGAGCACAGGCACCTTGGTATGAGCAGATCCGCTGATGCTGCAGTGCAATTAACCCACTTTGGGAGACAACTGTCCCCAAGCAGGGCCGTAACAGCAGCCACCAAGGTAGGACCTGATGCCTTCCTCAAAAGGATGCAACTTTCAAAGCTTAATTAGGACAAGTTCAGTGATCAAGACATTAAACCAAGTTAACCTTGTTCTTGGTAAAATAACCAAAGAAATCAAAACATGCACACCTAAGTTAATGCAAATTTAGGCTTTCACATTGATTGTCCATCCCATACTTGTCATTGCTAATCTAGCAGCACCAAAATGAACATTCTTCTAGCAACAGGATAAATAATATGTCTCAATGAGCAAACTGGCTCTGAGACTGCTGTCCCACAGGGTACTCCTCCCCAGGGAGATGTCAGCATGTCAGGAACAGAAATGGCAAAAAGGAAACAGGGAGGAAAAGGAGTGGGTGGGAGTCACACTGCAGGAAGCATATTTCCCCTACCTCCTGGTCAGATGTCCCGGCCACCAAACCTCAATGCCTCTCAGCACTCACAGAAGCACTTCACATTACGCATTATTATCTGTCCTTTTTCCTGGTTAAAGGTGCAGGCTAAAGCAAAACAAATGTTTAAGTTCGTTTTTTTTTAAATCTGGCTTTAAAAAATTCTTTTTAGTATTGTTTTTTTATCTCTTGGGCAGCATCTGCAACTGACAGGCCATTGCTGGGGAAGTGGCAAAGCAGTGATGCTGTCAGCTGGCTCCTCACCACCACTCATGAGATGATAATGGTTAACAAATCCCTTTTGCTTTCTTTTCTGTATTTAATGCCACCATTTATAGGGCAAGCTTGTACTACTTGCGAAAAGCACTGGGTTTGTCAGTGATTGTCCTGTGAATTTTCCACAACAAATCAGTTTTCTGTGAATAGGAATGCAGGCAAGTGCTTGCATTTAATGAGGTTATGTCAGCTGGCTGTATGAGAAGAGTGAGGGGTTTGCAGGAGCCTTTTTCCTTTCTCTCCTTTATTTCCTTAAGTGAAAGCCTTTGGCCATCTTTCCTCTCTCCTTTCTGCTTTGCAAACAAGCCCTCAGCGTGGCTTGGTGGCTATAGCCTGACACAGTGGGTGGCTTGAGGCAGAGAAACTGAAGTTTGCTGGGCACCCCAAGGATCATCACTGGTGCAGTTTTTCCCCCACCAGCAACAGCCCATGTGCAGCATCCTCACCCCACTTGGCTTGTCAAGTGCTCCAGGGCGACACTGCGCACAAAGCCACAATGATTCCCCCTGGGGATCACATACTGTCACATAGGCATGTGGCTCCTTGCTCCCTTGCCTTTGCACCCACCACATCCATCCTCTCTCCTGTGCCCAGAACATTAGAGATGATCCCTGCCAACTTGAGCAATCCAAGAAAGCATTTCCAACAATAAATCTGCCACTATAGCAAACTGAAACTATTAGGGGAAAGCAAGCAAGGTCTTTGGACAAGAAAAGTTCAAACAACTTTAGGCAGAGTAAATTCAAGATGTATTTGATCTGAACAGCAAGAAAAATAATTTAAGTGTGTGGCTTCAGCCTCCTTTTGCTGCTGGAGGCTCCACTCGCTCCTCGCACACAGCTTGAACAGGACTGAGCACCCTCCTGGCCAATGCAGGCAGGATCTGGGCATGTATCAGCCATCATAACACCAGGGACCTGAGAACAGCAGAGGTAAATCCAAAACTCCTTACTACTTGGGCAGGTGAAGCTATGGGGAATGAGGTGATGCATTCAGGAGCAGGAGCCCTCCCCAGAGCCCCAGTGAGTAACTGCGTCTTAATGTTACATAGGGGTGGACTTTACAGCAAGGCTCCCTTGGATACACATCTTGTAAGGAAAAGTTAAAACTGAAATTATTCTTTGTGAATGTAGAGGTTCACAAGTTTTTTACGTAGCTTGAAGTACTGGAAGCGGGAAGTGCAGCCCCATGTGGGGTCTGGCACTGGCAGGACTCTGGATGTCGAGGGAAAACAGAAAGTTTGTAGGAAATTATATTTCTTTGTATTTGCACACTTACCACGTTGCTGCCTTCAGCCGGGACCAGTTAGCAAAGTGGTGAAACCACCTTTTTTTACTTAAAGAGCTGGCTGACTGTGCTGTTATTCCAGCTCATTTTTTTGGCCTTTCTGACCATGAGTCTCCAAGGGAGCCCAGAGCAAATCAAAGCAGCATTGTCAGGCACTGCCCTTCCCTGTCACCTTGGTTTGCCAAGAGGGACTGCCCTTGGTTTGCCAAGAGGGACTGAGCAGGTCCAGTGTGGGCAGGCACTCCCTGGAGCTCTGTACCCAAGGAAGACACCTGTGTGGCCCTCATCACTCACAGAAAACCTTCCCCACAGGAGCAGGACATTGCATTTTCCAGTACAGGTGTAGGATGCTCCAGAGTAGTGTTTAAAGAGGTTTTTGGTCCAACTTCTTTCAACAGCCACTGGCCCATCAACTACATGCCTGCAGGGAGAGCTCCCTATCCTAAGAAAATTACTCCCAGTCTAGTCTCCTGCAGTTCACTGTCTGAGCTCTACATCATGCCAAGAAATAGACAAGGAGAAAAGATGTACTGCTTCTCATAAAGGGATGTTGAAAGCTTAGTGCACCCTCAGAAGGCTCTGAGCATCTTCACACCTGAAACGGGAACACACTAATGAAAGGATATGATAAAAAAAGCTTATTGAGCAAATTGAAGACTTTGTCTTTCTGCCTTGTCATATGATGTCCCACTCTCCAAGCCCAGAAACTGGAGAAAAGGGGGAAGATGGGACCACTGCCCCCAAGGGACCAGCCAGGGCCCTACTCAGGGCAGCTCTACAACATCTTTAGCAACAGCAGGAGTCAAACTCAGACAGGGGGAGGATTCCGGTTAGGTACTCAGCCTAATAACTTAGTTGAGATTCTGAAGCAGCTACATAAAGAAGATACAGTTATGTATCATTTTAATTATGCATAATGGCTTTATCTTTTTGTTAGCTTATTTCATTATTGAAAACCTTTTCTCACATATTTTAATTCTCAAATCCAGTCACCAACAGAACTATTTATAAATAATTTAATGCACAACAAGGCACCAATTCTTCTAAAAGCAGCAGTTCTGGAATGAGACCACTGAAAACTCTTTCAGCATCTGATATTTTAATGTCATACCACCAGTACTGCACCCAGACGGTAGCAATATACAGCTCCTCCAAGTTATACAGGCTCATTTAGAAGCTGCAGCTGAGGAGACCATGCAAGAAAAACATCTCTTGCTGATCATCAAAATACAAGAGAAATCTTTGGCAGACACCAAGGCAAGGAGAGCCTGCCACTGAGTCTGAAACATCAGCTTGTGAGCTGCACAGAGAGAAAGGAAAGAAACCTCCAGCTGCAGTCCTCTCTGCCCTTGTGACCCATAACCAGCTACACAGATTGGGCTGGGCAGGAACATTCCCCTATCAAAGCCCTTTGGCACCACAACATCATATTTAGGATGGAGAAGTTGTTACAGCACATCAAACTACACAAAACAAAGAAGTTCTCGAGCACTGAGAGCAGCTGCTGAGTACCAGCATGCCCGCAAAATAAACCCAGGAGAGCTGAAGCGAGACACTCACCTCCCAGCTGCTCCTGGAGGAAACACTTCTAGTTATCCTCATCCACAAGCAGTTTGCTTAACAGACAAATTTTTCTAATTATGTTTGTCAGGTTTGTTAATTACACAAGATATGAAGCACAACACCTTAATTTTTCATGTATCTGCCTTCCTTTTCTTCCCTTCCAATAGAATGAAATTAAAACCAAATTCATCCATACAGCCTCTACCCCAGTGGAAGTCAGACTTTCACCACAGGTAACCACGCAGCCAGGCTTTTACATTTTACTTTTTCATTGCATTTATTTCTCCCAGTGAAGTTGTATTAAAAATATATTGGTTAAAACAACAGATACCTGGAGATGGAAGCCTGTGCTGTATTTTGTTGGGTTATTTTCCTCTCTCTCCATCTGAATGACCACCTGGATGATGAGTTTCCTCCAAATCCCTCCCACAGACAAACCCAGAGCATTTGCTAGTGTTGGTAAGGGGGAATGCTCTGGGATCACCCTGGCACAGCCTGTGCCAGCCTGCTCTATGATGGCCCAATTCTGCATCCTGCAGGCAGGATCCTGCTCGAGGTGTTGTGGACAGCCTCCGCCCCTACCTGCTGAAAACTTCACAGCCCCAAAAAACAAAGGGCTGGCTGGTTTTGCCAAAGATATCCCAAATCACAGCTCCCATCTTTCCAGCCCCATTTATACACAACTAGGAGGTGTTGCTGCAGGCTGGATTAAGTCCTAGTTTTGGAATCCTCAGGACTTTCAGGCAAAGGTCTCAGGCAAAGGTCCCATGGCTGTGGCAGGCATCACTCTCTGCTCCTCTCCCTGCTTTTATCTGGTGGGAGCAAACAGCCTCTGCAAAGGAGCTTTATCTTTGCTGGCAGGAAATCATGAAGGTTAGAAGGCAGCGAGGGAAATCTGTGCTGTCAAAATCAAAGCCACAGTAATTAAACAGGCATTTCTTCTGTCCTGGAGAGGTGGTTGGCACAGCAGTAGTTGTGAGCAGGGACACTAGGGACTGCACACATACAACAGGAAATTTCATCCCACTCCACAGCACACTGTGCCATCCCCAGGGCTGTGGCTGTTGCCAGGAGCAGGGTCACCAGGCTGCTGAGCCCTATCCCACTCCTACATACCAGTGCATTGTGAGGACCCTCATCCTGCTGTTCAAAGTTCATCTTCACCCTGCAACTCAAAACTCACCCTTTCTTTCTTCAAACCTAAGAAAGAAGAAGTAGGAGAAGAAAAGGAGCAGCTTGTAGAGCACTTGTCAGTCTGATGTGCAAAAGCCAATTATCCAAAACAGAGGTGAATCAATGGAAAAGGTCCTTGGGTGTGGGGGAAGGCAGCAGCTGGCCTTTCCCACAGCCTGGATCAATTCTGTTCTGCACTGGCATCTGCTCACCAGATTTCTCTTTGTTCCAGTGATGGATTGCCAAGGTGTTAAAGTCTAATCATTCAAATTGCTTGCAGAGTGAAAGATACTAAAGATTCAAAATTGCACCTTCACCCAGTTGGGTCATTTTGCAGCAATTATCACCAATTTCTATGGTGGAAGATTTTAAGAGTTCAGAGGAGGAATAAATATAGTCTTGTCCTTTCTTCATCTTGCAGACAAATGAAAAACAAAAGTGATCTTCTTGCTCTTGACATACCATGCTTTAAAGAGCGTCACAAACATCCATTTCCTCATTTGAGCTCACACAGAAGACATATTATCTCTTTTAAATATGACTTCTCCTTGGCAGTGCACAGCCTGTTCTCTATCTGTAACACTTTAAGACGCCAACAAGTGGTTATTTGCAAAACTGATGGTAGGAGATGGATATAATCTATTTTAAACCACTGCAAAATTGGCCTATTTCATGAGGTTTGGACAAATTAATCAAGTCACACAGATTATGAAATGTGCAATGCAGCCCCCTGAGCTCTCCACCCACGTGGGAATGATTTGGAAAACACCCAACCATATCAAGGAACAGCAAGGAAGGAAAAAAATAATAGCGAAGGGAATAGTTTCCAACACACAATGGATTCTCAAGTAGTGATGCTCTCCCTATCAGAGCTAATCTGTCCCATGAGTTCCACCTCAACTTGGCTTTCTGTCATTGCCACGCTCTGCTCTTCCAGTAATGAAGCCCAAGGAAATTGGGAGTGTTGTCTTCAGGCTCTGGACTCATTCACTTCTGCCTCTTTTGCAGGGGGGTTGGATCCAACCCTTTCTTCACAGATGCTTTGGCTACCTTCTGCCTTTCTCTGCTGCCTTCTGCACCAGTACTGGCATCACAGGTTCTGCTCTCCAGAAAAGCAGGCCCTGTGCTGTTTGGAAACAACTTCATTCTTTTCAGGAGAAATAAATCCAGCATTTCCTTCAACATCAAAATTACAGATTCCTCTGACTTACTTGATCTTGTTTGTGAGGTATTTTTGTGAGGTCTTGCTATTCAGTCATTTGGAGACTGTTTATTGCCTCATTTCCCCCTCTTTTTTTATATGATTGAAATTTGTTTTAACAGAAAATGAGGAAAAATTATCCATTCCCAGGCAAAACTGCCTGGAGCTGGCTGTGGGTTCCATGTTTTGCTAAAGATAGGGCACCACACACTGAATGTGCCTTCTGATGTAGATCGCTGAGCTGGGTCAGGGACATCAGTAGAGCAAGGCCATGTTGCCCTGGTGTTATTGAGGGAATTGCTCATTGGATCTGGATGCATTGTTTTTGAGGGTGCAGACAGCAGCCTCTCTCCTATGGACACCTTCTCTCAGGTGTCTGCACTCAGAGGGGATAATCAACAGTGTCAAATACAGCACACGGAGCTGGATTGAAAGTTTCCTTGCTTCTGGGACAGGCAGCATCTGCCAGGTGACAGTGGCTGTGCAAATCCAGGGAAGGCAGGATGTGGCAGGAACGCAAACAGGCTGGGGATAAGAAGACAAATGGTTCCAGGGGAAGTACAATGACCTCCCCAGCAGTGTCAGGAAACATTTCTCAAATGGAAGAAGTCATTAGCTCTTTCTCCGCTCACCTATCGGGAACATCACCTGCCTGGTGACAGCTGCTTCATGCAGACCTGACAGGGATGCTTCTACTGGGGTTGAAGTCAGCTCCCTGCTCTGGGTGGCAACAGCCATCTTTTCCTGACACAGGCTTAGCCGCTGGTCCAGGCATCCCTGACTCTGCCCCTTGCTGATGGGCACAGCAAATTGAGCCATGCCAGGAAAAACCACCTGGTTCCTGAAATAACTCATAGTGCTCACTCCTCTATAAAATCATAAGATTTTGCTAAAGGCGGAAGGCTACTGCAAGCCTGTCACAATGGGTGAAGCCAAAGACCTGAGGAGGTAAAGGACTTTCTTAAACTCCATGAACAGTCAAAACATGTGCATGGGTTTACACAAATACTTAAATATGCGTTCACTCAATGCAATTAATTACATTGCAAATAACATTCTACCACATCTCAACCAGGGCTGCCAGCAGCTCCCCAAGGTCCTGAATTAGCAACTCCAGCATAGAGGGCATGGCCCAGCAGGGTGTTAGAGCTCACTCATACTGCGGCCAAGTGCTCTCAAGAGAGGCTTTTGCCCTACAATTGCCTTAGAATAAGAGGAAAGGAATTCAAGTAAGTGCACTCATCACCGGGCAATGAAACGTCACCATTAAGGGTCTTTTTGGGGCAGTCAATCAGACCTCTTCTCCTCTCTCAGGAAAATGGCACAGATACCTGAATCAGTCAGAAAGGGTGGAGTGAGAAATGAAGGACGCTAATCCAAACTTGGGTGTCACCAAGGGATGCTGAGACAAAAAATGAACAAATGAACTCAAGTATTGGGCCACCCCACCAAGGTGAGATTTAAATTTAGCATGACTGAATCAAGCTGTGCTCAAGAAAAAGTAATTTTCTGCATTATTTCTTAATCGTTAAGAGGAGATGGTACCCCCAGGAAGGGCAGCCATGGTGGAGGTGAACTAGAGGTGTGCAGCAGCATCAGGATGCTGTGGAACCTCCTCCTTCAGTGGGATCAGGACACCCTCCACTAGTGGGAAGTGTCCTCCAGCCATCATGACACAACCTGTGGTTGTTTTTGGTCCTCCCGTCTGAGGGAGCTCAGAGCTCTCAGAGCTGTCCCTGCGGACAAGGACGGTGCTGGGGAAGCCCTGTGAGAGCCTCTCAGCCAAGACATGTCTGCGCACGCCATGCCAGGCACCCTCCTTCCCCCTTCTCCTTCCCTCTCCCCAGCACAGGGCTGGCATACTACCAGGGAAGTTAAGCAGGCGATTTCACAAGCTGAGAGAAAAGCAGCCATCTGGGCCCTAGCAGACAGGTCACTTAATGAACAAAAGGAATTTTCTAGAGAAGCCGAAGAAATGCAACAGTGAATAAAAGAAACAGTAACTGCTCCAGAGGTTGCCCTAAGAGAGAAGCTTTCAGGGAGCTCTGAATACTGGGTAATGCCCAGTCTTGTGTAGTTGAGAGATGAAGCAGGAAGGAGCAGGGTGGGCTGGGGCTGAAGTTCAAGGTTTTCTGTGCCATGAAGAGCCAGGACAGCCGCCCATGACAGCAGAAGCAGCCCCCCTGCAGCCCCTCTGCCCAGGCACCTACTGCTGCGCCTCTGGGGATGGAATTTACATCACCAAGTGTCCCAGGAGACTTTATATCTTAATTGACGGCATATTCCTCTGCACAAAATGATCACTGCTCATATGACAAAGTGAAAGCACTGGTGACTTCCCCAGGTCACAGCTCGAAAGTTCAGGATGCAAACATGGCACTCTTGCCCTCATCCTTTCACATCCACCATCAGCAACAGATACTCCCTCTCCTTTCTGCTCTTTCTCACAGGAAAACCATCATCACTCATAATTCAATTCGTGAGTACTTTTGCGCTGTATGGCTTCATGCTCTACCACATTTCATAACCTCCTTTGCATGCTTGCAGGTAGCATTCCCCCTTCTCCTGGGGCTGGTGAGCAGGTTTCTACTGAAGCTCTTCCACGTTATTGAGCTACTTTTTTAATGCAGCTTGTTTCCCATCAGTTGAGGGCAGAGTGCTGGGGACATAATTTATTTTCCATGTTTATTTATGTCAGGTGAGTCCTTAAAGGATTTGTTTGCAGTTATCTCAGTGGCTGCTTGTGCTGAGGTTACTGCCTGCATTGCTGCATTGCAAACAAGTCAGGCTTGGGGAGATTTGAGTCCACCAGCTTCCCTCTGCTGTTCTGATGTTAGGGAAACAACTAATTTCCCTTCTGCTTCTTAATTAGGAACAGAATCACCCTTTTTGCTGGCCAATAGCCCCATGAAAATAAGGTAAACTGAGAACCAGCAGTGGGTCCTCAGCTGAGCAGCTCTGTTTCTGCATAGTCACCAAAGATGGGCCAGTTTTGGTCACCTCCTTTTAGGACAGTTTGAGCATATCCTATCTGGATTGAGATAATACAATGACAACAGAAAGTGATGTTGCTCCCACAATTGAGTGCCCCAGGAATGAGTTCCTTCTCCAGAACAATGTGGATGGAGACCTGAAGCCCTTGAAAATTTGAGGTATATGGATTTTCTCAACAGAGAAATTCCACCTACCCTCATCCTCATAGGGGAACTAGCTGGGTCATATTTTACTCCAGCTGCCACTGCCCTTACTATGATTTTTCCAGGCTCAGTTATGGCTTCAGCAGTCACTTTTTTTTTTGCTATAAACAATCTATGGCCAGTTTGCAAACTGAGATGTCCTCCTCTGCACCAGCCCATACTCAAGGCTCCCCACCAGCCCAGCTTCATCACCCACAGATAGCAGTGAGACCCTGCACCCTTACCCAGGTTGTCCAAGCCAACACATCACCCCCACTCCCAGCTGCTACCCAGCAACTTCCAGTTCTTTGGAGCACCCCAATGTGATATGCTGGGGACCTGGCTGCCAATTAGTTTGCTCTTTAGGGTTCAAGGCTACCCTGGGGAAGAGGAGCATTGCCATATCGATTTTCTCAGGTTGCTGTTCTTGCAACCATCAAGGTAAAAAAACATTTGTTATTCTGTAACAGATCCCTGTGGAGGCCGTTCAAGCATCCTACCTGCTGCACAGCAGAGCTGGCAATTTTGCCAGAAACTCTGCTTTGAAGAGGTTTGCAATGTCAATTAAATTTCTGCAGTTACATCTCTTGGCTCTGAATAAGATCCAAGCCTCTCTGAGCATGTGAGCTCAGCTCCTTGTCCCCGTTCAAGCCTGGCCCTGAACAAGTCCAGCTTACTACAATTAATTCCCTCAACACAACATCAGAAACATATTATTGTTCCTCCACAAAGGAAATTAATTCAGAACTGTTAGGATTTAGACACAGTATTGGTCTAGATAACCTACAGGCTGAGAGATGATCACAGAGCTACAAAAGAAAAAGCAATGTCTTTGCCCGAAGAACTGATTCCTCTAAATACACAAGCAAAAACAACTATCTATGATCACACAGACAGGCACGATGCAGGAGGGACAGCGAGTCACCACAAGGACTCTGGATGAATTCCACACAAAGTTCCCAGAACTCTGGATCCCTTTCACCTCTCATGATGCACAGCCGCTTTCTGGGCTGCCACTGGTGATCTACCCAACATAGATGGGCTTTTATAGACACTGCTTTCAAGGAAAGTATGGAAGGGAGAGGAGCTGCCAAGTCTGCAAAACAGAGGAGACAAGTTGGTTTTAACAGTTAAAATGCTTCAGACATTTAAAAGAGGCAACTTTTAAAGTATATTAATAAATTAAATAGAAGAGGCACATGAAGAAGATAAGAACTTGAACTCAGGGGAGCTGTGGGAATGGGGCTCCTGGGCAGCAGAGCCAGATCTACTCGCCAGGGCTGTTCTGTGTTCCAGTGCCCCACGGTGCTGGGAAACCAGAACAGAGGATGGAAAATAGACTGAAAGTGCTGGGCTAGTGTTTCCTACCCAGCACAGCACCATTTCTGCCAGCTCTTACAGAGATGCATGGGAGGGAGGTGGGTGGCAGAGTCAGAAGCCACTTGGCACCTGCAGGTTTGCTCCAGAGCGGGTATTCATCACCACCCTTTGCAGCCAGAGCTGCTGTGAATGACTCAAGGCTGAAGTCTGTGAAGGTGAGAGCCAGCACATTGGCCCTGTGATCCCCTGGGCACATTCACCCAGTGACATCTTCGGAAGATGACCAAAGCAGTGTGATGTCTTCTCAAGAAAAGCAGCAGAGCTGTTGCAGTTGGCTAACAGTGGGTCTTTGCCTTTGTTGCAGCTATAGGGAATACCTGGCAAGTGCTTGTTCAGAAAGAAAGTTCATACTGCTGTTGATAAAGATCTTTACTCTGGGGAAAATGGGAATTACTGCAGAACAACAGCAAGGCAGCAAGGAAGTGCAGAGGCACTTGGGGAACTTTAACCATTTAAAGTACAGACAACTGTCACCATACAGGGATTCAGCCAACAAAGTTGTGCACAAGGCACAGGATTTTAGACCTGGGAGCCTCTGCCCCCAGACTCAGTTAATACAGAGTTAATACCACAGTGTCAATAGCATTCACAGCAGTGACAAAGGCCCTGGGCTGCAGCTGGAGGGGGCACGGTGCAGCACCAAGGGACCATCCAGCACTTCTCCCTGCTCCCACGGGTGGGCTTCTAAGCACGGCTCCCAGCCCAGCACACGCATCTTTTCTCGGCTATTTTCCCAGTTGCCACAAGAGGGCATCGGCACGACACTGACGAGACGCTCCTCTGGCCCCCGAGCGGCGCCGCCCGGCCCCGTCCCGGCGGCGGGAGCCGGGGCCGGGGTCTCGCCCAGGGTTTTGTCTGCAGAAGGAAGGCAGCTTGATGCAGATCTCCCAGGAGATCTCGACTCTGGAGCCGTGACTCACCACGACGTCTGCTATTGCAGAAATAAACTCCTTTGGCTCAAAAAAGCGATTTTCTGGAATAGCTCTGCCAACACCAAGGAGCTGCAGGGAGGAGAACAGGCGTTGCTCGGGGATTGCAGAAGGGATCCCTGTTTTCTCCAACCTCCACATCCCCGTGTACAGACCAGGCAGGGAGCATGAACCCTCAGAAGCTCTTCCTCT
Organism: Polioptila caerulea; assembly: GCA_013397295.1. Lineage (NCBI taxonomy): Eukaryota > Metazoa > Chordata > Aves > Passeriformes > Certhiidae > Polioptila > Polioptila caerulea. The sequence continues at coordinate 8,325 of VYXF01005155.1, read as the reverse complement.
GGGGAAAGAGATTTATCTGAAGGGTGTGCTGGGCTCCTGGCAAACCCTGCTGGGAAGAGATAAACCAGTGAAAGTAACCCCCTGTTCCCTCCTCCAGTAATAAAAATGTGAATGAGGAACACACAAAAGCCACTCAACTCCAGTCTGGAGTGGATAACCTTCACAAAAGAAGCTTTTGACTCTGAGACCTGGAGCTCAGAGTGCAAGTCATCTTTCAGGGAGTGATGAAGCTGCTTGGTCAGGAACTACACCTCATGCCACAGAACCTGGCAGATCAGGCACTTGATGCTGTGGTTTTTAGGGAGAGAAAGAAAATTTCAGTATCTTCTTGGGTGAATTTTTAACCCAGGTAGAAGACTGGTAGAAGACTCATGTAGAAGACTGCTCAAATCAGTGTTGGCCTCTTCACTGCCCATACAGGACCCTGGAGCATGACAGATGATTTCCTCTGCATTATCTTGATGTTTCTGGACATTGAGTGTGTACTAAAGCACGAGGTGTATCAGAAATGCCAAAACAGCAACAGATTGACAGGCCTGTCATTCTGTCATGAAATGTGACATGCACCCCACCTGGGAGGAAGGACTGGATTGCTGTACACTTCAGTGCCAGCAGAGGCTGGGCAAGATTCCTCATTTCAGAGTCTCGTTGATCAGATCTGGAGGATACATTGCTGCAGCATAAAAAAATGTGGGAAAAGTCCCAAACCACCTATCTCTTTTTAGCTGTGCCTTCATATAAAACGTTGCCATTTCACAGGTGTGCGTGTGAGGAATTTCCCTTCTGTGAATCCAATTTCCTCTCACTTTTGAACAAAAATGACGTGAAAGAAGCAAAGGTAGAGATAGCATGGCTCAGTACAGAGCAATGAGGAATTTGTCAGGAGCATCAAAATGGAGAACAAACAAGAAAAATAACAGCTGGCTTAATGCAGAGAGTTTACCAAAGGAGAAAAATGCTTCTTGAGCACTTCATCACTGATTGTCTTGCTGTGGCAGATGTGCCAGAGGGACACAGTGAGCATGACAGATGGACAGAAATGACCAAGCAAACACAAGTAACAAGGTGGGAACAAGCCTAAGGGCTGGTAGGAATTCCCATGTTCCCCACCAGCAGCCTTGTCAAAGAAACAGCCTTGACCAAGCACCAGCCAGGACATGACTACTGTGGAATGGATGTAGTATCTCCAGAGGAGATAGTGTGTGGTGGACTCAGGAAAAACACAGGAGACTGCTGGTTTTTTCTTGCTCCATGATAAATGAGACCTGACACCCTTTCCCAAAGACCAAATACATCAACTCCAATGCTGCAGGTAATTAGATCTCGAGTCATGGTGGGATTGTCTCTAGCAGCCATGGTATCATTTTGCTCCTTGTGCTTTTGTTGGTATCCTGTAACTAAACTTCCGAGTAGCTACAAAAATACTAAAGGAGCATTTTCTTGTGTTACACTTTAAATCCCAGCAGTCATCCAAGTTTTTGGTAATTATAGCTGTGGAGGAGCCCAACAGAGTCACCTAGCAGCTCAGCAAAGTCATGGCTTCCATTCTAAAGAAAACAGGAGAATCTGTCTCCTGAGATGTACTTCAACCACTGTATCAGCAGTAGCACTTCTGCATGAGAGCATCTCACTGAGAAAAGCAGATCTTCATGAAGGGTTGACTGATATGTGGACAGTCAAGAACAAGCACCAGAACTTGCACTATTTTGGAAAGTCTACAGCTGCCAATCAAGTGGATACTTCCTCAGAAGACTGTTTCCAGGTTTTCCTCTCAAAAGAGATCCTGTAGGAACCCTTTCCTCAAAAGACCTTTCCTGGTCTTTTTCATCTTTTTATCCCATTTGGGTCCCCTCCAGGGTTCGGCAGCTCCCTTGGTCCCAATACCATTCTCAGATCTGCTTCCTCAGCTCTTGGACAGTGCAATCCCCCACATCTGCAAACAGCCCCTGAAGTTTCCTTTTGATCTCTTGGTAGTCTGCCATTTCCAGACGGAAGCATTTGGTGGGAAGTGAAAAAATCCAGAGCCAGGGGGTTTTGGATGTGAGCCCTAGGGAAGCTGCATGGGGTTTCAATGCCTTCACCATGGTGCATGACAGGCAACCTCCAAAGATGAAGAAAAACCTGTGGGTAAAGCAGTCTACTTATCGCTCACTTCTGTTTTGGATGATGAAGACTTTAGTCCTGTATCCTTAAAGAAGGATGTGTGCAGCAGGCTGTGTAGAACACACTTGGATTTCAGAGCAAATCCAGGACGTAACCACAGCACCGGTGCTGTTGGAGGATGATCTTCGACAGCTGGGAGCTGAACCACAGAGATGCCAGTTGGGGTATGTTAAATGGCAAGACAATATAATCTAAACATGTACATCACCTTCGAGCAAGGGCCTTGTGACACTGGTAAAATTGCTTTTGTTTGCTTGAAAGATCAATATTGTCAGGATGAAATAATATGTGAGCCGGTGTCAAGAACTCTACCTGACCACTGATCATCAGAAACAAGCAAAAACAACCTCTTGTAAAAACAATATGTAAAAACAATCCTGATTATACTGCCACTTCCCAAGTCACTGTATTTGGACTGTTGTCAACAGGAACTGTAGATCATCTCTAGATTTCTTGGAAGAACAATTTTCTGTGCACATAGTGTATTCCAGTGCAGAAAGTTACTCAGATTTAATCATGTTATTTTCTATTAAATCATCATGGCTAATTAAAAAGCCAGAATCCCATCTGAAGACCACACTCCTCAGTGAATGCTGGCATTTATTCCATGTTAGGTCTTCCCTTCGGAGCAAACCCGTTGTCAAAGGCAGTTTCTCATTCTGATCTAAAACTCTCTGGTCCTTTAGCAGCTCCTTCCCCTCACCCCTGCATGTCTGCTTTGTTTTGCACTGGATTTAACTTTGCATATGTGGTTTGGTGTGGGTTTTTTTAATATAACATCAAATCTCTTAATTCTCTGACCCAGAAAACAGAGACAATCCTCATAAAAATCTGGGACAAAGAAGATGCAGCTGGCACGTGTGCAGCAGCAAGAGATTCCGAAACTCCCAAATCTACCCATTTAAAATTATTTTGATTAAAGAAAGTATTTTGAGAACTGTTGCTGTCAGATCTCAGGTTATCTGCAATAAAGCAAATCCTAAGCTTTCAAGTGGTGCTTCTGTAGGAACAAGACCCTTCAAAAAGTGATGATGTGGTAGCCTGTGTTCATCATCCACCAAGATGCAACGGCTTTTCCCTTTCAAGTTGTCACCTCCACAGGGCCAGCCAAGACACGAGACCCACACAGGGCACACAGCTGCTCCCACAGTGCCCAGAAATAAAGGCTCCCTCTCAACCACAGCATGACCTTTCCTGCAGCCACAGAGCCCCATTCCTGCAGCACTTTTGCCAATGAGTAAATAATGAGAAATTAGTGCATGTCCCAGATGATGAGTCACAGTGAGCAGCCACTGGCATTTATGAACTTGTCAGGACGAACAGGGTGTCACAGACAGCCAAGTCCTCCAGTCTCATGACTACATCACCTATGTCACACCCATGCCACCCCTTATCCTCCACAGAGCCAACACACACGGTCCCACTGGTGAGTCACACTCAACACCAAAGCAGGAGCACCCCGGCCAATGTCGGACAGGGATGAGAATGCATTGCATTTGGTGTTGTCTCTTTGCACATGTAATGAGGAAGAATAACAAAATATCTGGGCTGAGTCACGCAGGCAGCAATCTCCCTTTGCCCCAGAGATTTTAGGGGTGAAAGGAGAGGGGCAGAGGTACAGCCCCACTACATGCTGCCCCCAGGGAAGGGTGGGCCTGCTAGCCAGGAACTTCTACACCCAACACAGCACCAAGGATGAAGAATGAGGCCAGAGCAGGAGCTCACTGCTCCATCCCCAGCACCAGCTGTGGGGAAGTCCCTGGTGACAGCAGGGTTTCACCCACTGGCTCTGAACATTTCCCGAAGACAGAATTTCATTAAAATGGGTAATTTGGCCTGACTGCCCTGGCTAGTTCCCACGGCTGGGACCACAATAGCAGCCAAGCCCAGGAGGAAATTGCATTACTGTACATGGAGGTCTCAAATCTGAAAGAGAAGGAGCGGTTCACACCAACCAGGGCTTTAGTACCAGATTAAATGCTTTCACAGCAGCCCGCCTGTTTGAAAGCTTCCAGACAGCCTTTTGTCAATTTAGTTTGCATTGTACTTTGGCTTCAAGAGGTACTTTAAAATTTAACCAACTTTATTTTATTATTTTTTTAGTATGGTAGCTTAGCTTTCTTGAAGGAAATTCATGGACCCGGGATGGGCACTGATCCATATGGGAAGGCTTGAACTGCTTTAATGGCAGAAGGGCCAAGCAAAGCTCCACTCTCCAAGGCTGTTTAAGGAATCTGTTAAGCAATCTGTCCTTAAAGACTTGCCATTCCAGAAGGCTGAATGAAGCTCCACCTGGAATTATCAATTTTTAATTTCCCCATTAGCAGAAACAGAAGAAGTATGGTACTTTCTCCTGGTACAGGGAACAGCCTACGTTTGTACAAGGATTTTACTTTAAGAAGCTGATTACCCCAAACCTTGAACCAGGAGCTAAACCATGTCTCAGGGACATGCTCCACTGGGTACTTAAATGCAGAAGTCTAGGGGAGTTCTTGGCTGACTCTGGGCAGGTGGGAGCAGGAGGGCAGCTGGACCAGGATATGGCACATGGGCAGCTGGACCAGGATATGGCACATGGGCAGCTGGCAGCGATGGCAGCAGGATGGTCCTACCCTACTCAGGGCTGGGAAAGCACCCCAGAAACAGCAAGGATGAGTCTTGGGCTGGCTTCTACTCTGAAATCTGGCACTTGGGAGATGCAGGGCACACACTCTTAGGGAACTGCTGTTCTTCCTCTCCCTCTGCTCCCTGACGTGGGGACACAGAGAAACCTCTGTCTCTCCCCAGGCCCACCACAGCCAACTGAGAGGAGGAGGGGAGGAGGGGGGGGGGGGGAACCTCGAAGGGCTCTGTGCCACTTCGCTCTGCCCACAAATGCATCCTTGTCATTCAAATGAGAAGCAGCCACAAAGGCGAGGGCCCTGCCCTAAACAAAGAGCCACTTGGGATAACGGCAGAGAACGGCGGGTCCCTGGTCTCCACCGATGAATGCAAATGCCTCCAACCCCTGGGAGCAACTTCTCTGAGAACAACACAGACAGGGCTTTGTGAGCAGGAGGCTGTGCATACGCAAGCCTCCAGGAATGCCCAGCAATCCCCAGCTGGAGAAACGCCTTGGGGGCATACACAGACCTTCCCTCTCACCCCTGGCCATAAAGTCAAGAAAAAGCTGCTCACAGTCTTTTTTTCACCCATGCTCCTGTAACCAAACTAAAACTTTCCTGGCATTCCTGTATCCTTCCGCTGCTGATGCCAGAGCCCATGTCCGAACAGGATGATCTCAGTGATACCACCACCCACACCCCACTGTCGACTCCTGTCTGGCACCCTCTGTGCCAGGCAAAGTAACTCCCTAAGGCCAAGCATCTCCCTTGGGGCCAAGCTTGCCCAGCCTCAGGCATAAGTCCATCCCCAAGCCACAGGTTTTGCCCTGCATAGCCAAGTCCCCACAACAGCAGCAATGCAGCCCAGTGGGCAGAAGCTGCCGGCAGGAACAGCCGTCTCCCTTCCAAACCAGCCAGTCTCCAGGTCAACATCTTCGGTGTTCAGACTCAACACACTAGCTATTCTGAAAAGCACAGCTTGAAGGTACACATCCCCTCAGACCTTTTACAAAGCCCAGTGAAGTGATAGCTCTAATTATCAAGTTACTACTAGCATATAGGAAGTTTTTGCTGCCTGCACCTCTCAAACATCTGAGCTCAACAGCCAAAAAAGATGCAATTTGTGAATGTTGTGGTGAGGAGGGATTGGAGGTTTACTGTAAAGAGAGCTGTGCAAAATGCAAAGTCATAAATCTCAAAAGCGGCGTACTAAAATTCAATGGAAACACTCAAGCTCTGTTCCATCTGCTATTTTATGTTCTCTTTGTCAGGGCAGCTAATGGAGAACAATAAAAACATTATTAATCAAGTTAGATTTATAAACTGGGCAGGATATTCCACTAGTAATGAAATTTGGAGAATCATTCCATGTTATATTGCATTGGGCAGCATGCTAACAAGAACTGCCTTTGAATTATAGCCCTCTTTCATTTTGCTGAACTTTAATTTGGCCCAGCACCACTGTTTCATTTAAAACAAACTTAAAGCAGGAGTAGAGCAGAGGACAGAGCTCAGAGACACAGTCCACCTCAGCACTGAAAACCTCTAGGTTGCCAGGGGTGAGCATTTGGGATATAAATGCTCTGGTGACAGAGCTGTTTACTGCAGAGAATTGCTGGATATAATTTTCCAAGGTTAGTAGAGCTTTCTATTGCCATGGTGTCATGCTTCCTAGATTTCAAATATATGATTGAAATGCCTCACAGATCTTTAATTTCACAATTGCTTTGTAAAGTGGACGTCAAATAATTCTTGAGGCTCTCACTTCCCATAGAGTGGTAGTTTTTTAACAAAACCTCTGAAAATATCTGGCTACTCAGTATAGGGTATTAGAATAAACCTGATTTACATTCAACCCCTTTGGAAACCCACCAATGCTGTCTCAGGCTGGAGAGATTCTTTGTCCCAGCAAGCACATCCACAGGAGGGAGACAGCACCCTGACGCCAATCATACATCCTAAATGTTAGATTCCCAGCCTAAATAAGTCTTGGTTTAATGTAACTCCCTTCTCCTGCAGTTCACTTCTGCTCTATTACCATCATCCCCAACACCTTCTGCTTTGCCAGACAGCCCCAGCTCTTCAGCAGGGTTTGGAGAGTGTGCTCAAATCTACTCCAGGACTAAAAAGGTACCTTAATACCTGAAAGTTGTCATCAGTAATTATGTAAGCCCATCGAGTATTAGCATTTACCCTGTAAAAGCTGAGTACAGCATATTCGGTAGCAAGGGTAAAAGCAGGTCAAAGACAAAGTTTGAATTAAATTGATTGGGGCGGAAAACATCAATTCATGTGCTGTTTGCATGAAATATTAATTCCAGCTTTAACATCTGGTTACAGAGGAAAGCGAATGTACCATAATGATGCAGGTATACTTTATATTCACCACATTTTCTATTCTCCTAGGAACAGATGGGGAACGATAGGCTTTGTCCTCCCTGGCAGGTGTCTGAGTCAGAGCCTGTGAGCTGAAGCACACGCTTGGAGCCGAAGCCTGGGCAGCAGAGGCAGCATCCTGGTGCACTGCTTCGAGCGAGCCCTGCTCATTAGATAACCCTGCCGTGCTGCAAATCCTTCCTCTCTCGCCTTCACAGCAGTGCGCTGGCAGTATTTTGAAATTCACTGAATTTCAGGGAATTTCTCCAAACTGGTGGGTCCAGCCCCAGGACTGTCCACCCACATCCAGCCACAGCTTGCTTTCTGACACCCAGGTTTGATATATAGTAGCGGGGCGTCTCTGAGCTGCAACTGGTATAAGCTACAAGAAACTTTTCCTCCTCCAGGGGAAAACCCTTAATTTCTTCCCTCTCAGAGGGGTGAAGCTGTATAGACCTGCTGGCACCATGACCTGGCAGAGACATGACCTAAGATGTCCATGACTTCTAAAACCTGTTATACCCTGTTATATCACTGCAGACTAAGCAGGCATATGTGAGGGGAGAAGCAGGACCACAAGGATGCCTGCACTATGCAAACCCTCGAAACGATGCCAACCCTCCACCTGCTGCCGGCACAGAGCAGCCTTTAACATATCCCCGAGGCGTATCTCAGTCCTAGGGGGTCGCTGTGACTCCAAAAGTGCCGTTTTACCCTTCTTGCTGCGCGAGTTTGTGTGGCTCCACGACAGGCAGGGAGCCCTCGAGATAGGCCAGCCCTTTCCCAGTGCCTGAGAAATCACCATCCATGAGTGAAAGCTGGTGAGGCCATCGCCCCACGATGCTGGGCTGGGAGAAAGTTAGGTCACCAGGCTGGGGTGCAGGAGAGGCACAATGCACCGGGTGCGGCGGGATGCACTGGGTGCTAGGGAGGGAGACTTCTTTCCAAAGGGGTCGGTGCAGAGGGTACGGGAGGGGGACACTGGGCGCGGGGAGGATAAACAGAGCCTTCCGCCTCTGCGGGGGGGCACCAGCTGCAACGAGCGGCACCACGTAGATAACGCCGGAGGGCACACCGGGTGTGAAAGGACCCGGCCAGCGGGAGCAGAATGGAAGGCACTGGCGACAAAGGGGGTACCGGGCAGCGGGGCGCGCCAGGGAGCGTTTCCAGCCACCGAAGCTCG
>VYXF01005150.1:1125-11857 GCA_013397295.1 Polioptila caerulea | reverse complement strand
CTCACCGGGGCTGAGCGTCCTCAGGGGAGCCAGACCCTGAGATTTGGGGTCCCGAGGCCATGCCAAGGGGCATGGAGGTGGGACCTCATTCCTGGCAGGGATGTCACAGCCAGGAGGCTGCAGACGGTTTGCACTAGTGCAGGGTCACTCCCACACCTAAGGGGTGTCCTGGGATGCCCCGTGACCCCCGTCCCGCCTGTCCCCCCNACTACCACCTCTCCTACACCTGCAAAATGGGGCTGGGTAAGCTGTGCTGTCCCCCCACACCCCACCCCAAGGTTGGGGGGCTGGGACTGCATCCCCCCCGACCCCGAAGAGAGGCTTCCTCACCACCTCCACCGGAGGGAAACAAGTCCTGTGCGTGGGACCCCCAGCCCGTTTGGGCTTTTCAGGCTTTGCTCCGGCTGGGGGGGCCCTCCGCAGCCGACTGCAATGAGCCGCCCCTCCCTTGCAGTGCAGTGCGGGCCGCCCCCCGCCCTCAGCAACGCCCGCGCCTTTGGCAAACCAAAGCAGCGCTACGAGATCGGCTCCATGGCGCGGTACCAGTGCCGGCACGGCTTCGCCCCGCGCCGCTCGCCCGTCATCCGCTGCCGGGAGGATGGCACATGGGAGCCACCCCAGCTGGCCTGTCGTCCTAGTGAGTGACGAGCTCCCCTCGGCCCCCCAGAACCTGCCCGCGGCGCCTTCCCTTCACCTGGGACTTCTTGTGTCCCCTCAGGCCTGGCTCAGCCGCCCAACAACTGAGTGAGTCCCTGGGGTAGCAGCCACCGCCTCCCCAAGCCCTGGAGCTGCTGTGGACGGGGACAGCACTGGGACCCTGGTGTGGACCCCGATGTGGTGTGAAACCTCACTGTTGGGTGTCTGCCCCCTCATTTGTTTTATATCTGTACAAAGAAATCCTAATAATTAAAGACCCCCTCGAAAGGAGCCAACAGTGACCCAAAATGCAGCACAACAGGATTTTTGTTCCCAGAGTCACAACAGAGTTGAAATCAAGGGGTACACCATGGGCTGGGGATGGCAGTGATGTGCCAGCATCACCTCCAGCCAATTTCTCCCACCTCTACCCCAAGGGTCCTCATCCTGTGATGCCCTGGTGGGGGTTGATATGGGGACATCCAAGGTCTGCTGCAGCTCAGCACCCATCCTGAGGTGTGTGGAGTGGGGGCTCCTGCACTTCCCTGGAAAGGCAGAAGCTGCTGCCACAGGCTCGGAGTGGGTGTGTGTTGTTCAATCCCCATCTCTGTGCTTCTGTGGGTATTAAAACCAGTAAACAGATGGCACAGAGTGGTGACCTGGTTATTCGGGGGGGGCCTGGCACAGGAGTGGGTCTGGCAGGGCTGCACAGCCCCAACGTGTGAAGCGTGGCAGCAGTGAAGAGCCTGGGCACACAGACATCCCCAGGAGCCGCAGAAAAATTGAAACACAGCCCGAAGTGCCCTCACATCCCAGCAGCACTGGATATCAGTCAGGGTTTGAGATGGGACACTGCTCCCAGCAAATATGTGGGACTGGATCAGCGCATCACTAGTGCCAGGGCATTTCCCCATGATGTTATTCCCCCTGCACTGTGCCAGATCCACAGTTTTTGTAGTTCTCCTAGGCTGCGTTGAACAGCAACACCCATAAAACCCTGAAGTGAAGTGGCTGGAACACAGATAACCTCCGGACATGGTGCTGGGGATGGAAAGTCCCTGTCAAATTCCCCTCATGGAGAGGCCAGATGGTCCCAGGCGAAGGAGCCAGGCAAGCCTGTCTTTGCCATACAGTTTTGCTGTTGCTTTATTAATTGAGAAGGCAGCACTCCATTAGTCACACTCGTTAATGCCCAGCCCCAGTCCTCTGCCCTTGCAGAGTCCTCATGGCTGTGGGGAGAGAGGATGGGGCGAGGGATTCACCAGGGTTGGGGAATGGGCAGCCTGTGCTGTCTGCTGGAGGGCTGGAGTAGACCCCCCCTTCCTGGTCCAGCAGCAGGTCTGGCTTCTCCAGTACGTCCCAAACACCACACAAGCCTCACACCAGGCTGGGACCTGGGCACTCGCTCCATCAGGGGACGCACCAAGAACCCACATCCAGCTCTCTCACTTTACCAGAGGATGCCCAAACCAGCCCAAATTGCCGGGAGACCACCCCTCCTACCCTGCCGCAAGCTCTCTGCCCAGGTGATGAGGACCGGCGTCTCACCGCTGCCCCCTCTGCTCAGTCCGCCTCTCCTCCCAGTGTCCTTACTTCCCCACGAAGCAGTAGGTGCCGTAGGTCCTCATCTCCTTGCTGGGGAAGCCGAAGCTGCGGACACCAGGGTCGGGCAGGCCCCCGCAGCGCTCTCGGGGGGTGGTGATGGGGTACCGGACACTGCCATCCGCCAGCCACCCCCCGTCACAGCGATCCAGCTGGGAAAACTTCCAGGCGGAGTAGAGCTGTCCCACTTTGGCAATGGCAGCCCCGTGGTTCCGACACGCCTGCCCAGCCTCCTTGAAGTTCAGGTGGCCCCGGATGAAGTAGACCCGGCCTGGGGTGGAGAGGGGACACTGCAGGTGAGCAAACAACCTGCAGACAACCCCAGCCCTGATGCAAATCCGGGTGGGCAGCGGGGCTCGGTGACACTGTGAGAAAGACAGGGGACTGCAGCACTACCTTGAAGAGCAGAGGTAAAGCAGAAAGCATCGAATCGATCCTTCTGCTTGTCCCTGGGACCATAAGTCCGAACACCAGGCAGGAGGAGGCGGCCACCACACGGCTCCCGCGAGTTGATGATGGGGTAGTGGACGGTCCCATCAAGGATCCAGCCGGCGTTGCACCAGTCCAGACCCTCTGTCCAGGCTGTGGGGTGAGAGGTGGCTCAGCACTGGCATTTCCCTCCTCCACATACCCAGACAGGTGTGGTTTGGGGCTGAAGAGGAATTTTTTTTGAATGCTTCACCTTTGTACAGCTGCTGGTAGGTGGCGAGGCGGGAGTCCTGCTGCTCACAGGCACGCTTGGCTTCGTGGTAGTTGAATTTGTAGCGCCCATTGCTGGGCTGGTAAGGGAAGACAACGCCTGGAGGGACAGGGACAGGGTGAAGGCAATCCTTTCCCCAAGGAGGCTTTGATTTAACATCCTTGGGAATTCAGTGCTGAATTTAAGGCTGGGGGACAGGGCAATGCGGTGGGGGACCACTGTGGAGGCAGAGAGCCACACAACTCCATTCCAGCCAAGGATACCCCTCCTGCCACATCCCCCAGGGATGCAGCCCAACCTCACCCTCAAGGTGCAACGTGAGTGAGATGCTCTCATCCTCCAGCCCGTTGACAAGCTGGCAGCGGTACCGCCCCTCGTCCTCCAGCGCCACGTCTGTGATGGTGAGCGAGGCGTCGTAGCGATGGCTGTGCCGCAGGTGCACCCGCGGGCTCAGTGGCCCGTAGTTTTTGTGGTACAGCCCGTTGGTGATGATGATGATGTGCTCCCGGTAGTTGGCCGGCTCCACCTTGCTCCACTTCACGCGGTAGTTGTGGGGCAGGGCGCGCAGGACGCAGGGCAGAGTGGCTGTGGCACCCCGCTGCGTGTGCACCGTGGGGTGCAGGGGCTCCAGCAGGTACTGCAGGTGCAGCGGGGCTGCAAACCCCCAGGCAGCCTCAGCACCAACTGGCCACCATCCCTCCAACACCTCCCCGAGCACCCCTCGACCCTCACCAGCATCTGATGGTTTCTATCATCCATCCTGGCTCCTCTTCCTCTGTCCTGCACCTTCAGGAGCTCCTGAGCTGGCTGGGCCCACCCAGCATCACCTCCCCTCTCCAGCACCAAACAGCAGTGCCCAGTCCTCCCTGCAGGCCCTGCTCCCTACACGAACTCCACATCTTGCCCCCCAGGCCCTGATCCTTACCCAGGCTCCTTGTCCTCCTGCCAGGCCCTGCTCCCTACCTGGAGTCCCTGTTGGCCGCTGGAAGATGCCAGACACTGGGAGTGCTGCCAGCAGCCAGAGGCAGCCAAGCAGGAGCAGTCTGTGCATCCTTAGAGCCAGGGGCAGGACGGTGCCTGGGGGGGAGTGCAGGGGTCAGGGACATGCAGCAGGACACACCCTGGCTTTGGTGGGACCTGGAGGATGTGGCCCTGCTTTGCAGGGGCTCTCTGACATTTACTGTGCAGAAGGGACATTGCTTGCAGGACACCAACCCCACACACTGTGCCAACCCTCCCTTCCTGGCACCCCCCAGTCTCTTACCGTCCCCAGACACGTCCTTCGGGGAGCCGCTGTGCCCATCCAATGCCCCCAGCCCACGTGCTGCCCCAGCTCCTGCTGCTTCCCGTCTCCGTCATAAAAGCCCCATGACGGGGCCAAGGGCTCTGGGAAGGCTGGACCTGCACCACGAAGCTCCTGCGAAGAGGTGACACTGGGACACGGGGACACAGGAGGTGGCGAGCAGGTGCTCCCAGCCAGCCCCTTCCCTGTCACCGTCCTGGGGCGGGCAGTGTCCTGGCAGCCCCGAGGCCCCACAGGCCCTTGATGCCCGCTCCCATGGTGCTGGCCGTGCCCTCACTCCCTGCCCTGTCACTGTCTCTTCCCACTTTCTTCTCTTTTTTTTTTCCCCTCCAACACCTCCCCGAGGAGCGCACAGGGAGGAGGAAGCACAATTTCCCATTGTGAGTGTCTTTCTCTTTATTGTTCTGCTCAGCAAAACACAGTGTGCCTGGCTAACAAACATCCCTTTATCTGCGGGCCACAGCTTTGGGAATTCAGGGAAAACGACAGTTCTGCATCAGGCTGCAGCAGCCTCTTGGGCTGCCAAAGCTCCCCCTCAGCCTCGCCCCCTGTACTGGGATGGTGCTCTCTGATCCCACAGACAGCAGGGCAATAGTTAATTTTATTTCCCTCTCCCTGTCCCCAGTGAAGGGATGATGTTCCCATCCATTGAGGCTCTGGAGGCTTGTGCAATGGGGGTGTCCCACCACTTGAGCCCCACTGGACTTACCCTACCCTCCAAAAGGGCTTCAGAGAGCCTTCCCCATCATCACCTCGGGCCAGGCAGCCCGGGAGCAAAACACAGGCGCACAATGGGGCTGTGTTCTGGGCTCCTGCAACTTCTCCCTCCCCCAGGGTCCATCTCCGATGGTGCAGGAAGCTCTTCTCAAAGGAAGCACAAGACAAGCAGCGACTGTCCCCAACACCATCCTGGCCTCACCATGGCACGCACAGCACAGCAAACAGCCTCCCCTGGGGAGAAAGACATCAGGGTGCATGTTAAATCCCAGGCCCTCGTCTCCCACCTGCTCCCCACTGTTTCCAGTCTCTTTTCAAGGAGGGGCTCAATTTTGATGCCAGCAGGCTGAACTGGAAGCTTTCTTCCAGCTTAGAATGGTCAGAGCTTTGGCTCACTGTAATGAGCAGAAGGTGCCCAGAGCTTTGCTCCCCCCAGGCTGAGGGAGGCTAAAGCTGAGCAGCACTGCAAGCTCCTCCCTCGCAGCTCCCCACGGTTATCGGGTGGGTCCACGGCTCTTCAGAGAGTCTGTCATCTCCCTCCTTCACACTTCCTGTGCCCACGGCCGCAGGAGCAGCTCCTGTTCTGTCCCTGCAGCAGCTCCAGGCTTCTTGCCTGGAGGATGCTGATTCCCAGCTCTACGGGACCACAAACGAGCTGAGTGTTTCTCACATTTTCCCCAAATGAAGGCATCAGTTCCTGTCCTCAGCCCTCACGAAACCACAGCCTGAAGCAGAACAGTTGCAGGGGCTCCCCTAAGTGACTCATTCCCCTTCCCCATCCAGTTGGGATTAGGGTATGACCCCAGCCCACCGGAGCTTATCTGAGTTCAGAGTTTGGTCCAATGCTGTGGAAAGGAGTCACCCGAGTCTCTTCCCAAACAAATACCATGTTACTTCTCTGTTCGTTGTCTCTTCTCCCTTTTTGGCAGCTGCACCCACTCTTGGTGCAATACAAACACCTCTGCAGAAGCAGAGGCAGCCAAAGAAAAGCCAAGGAACCTCTTGCGCTCAGCTCCTCCAGCTCCTGGCGTGGCCTCTATCAGGAGCCTCTGACTCTTCTCCTTGCTCTTGTTTTTCAAGGCTGGAGTCTCCTTCTCCCCTCAGGAGCCCACAGGAAACCTCACTCCCAAAGCCCCCTGAACACTCATTTTTCCTTCTGACCAGGGAATTTGAGGCTAGCTTTGTGGGACTTTGATGAGCCAGCACCTCCAAAGTGGGTCAGTCCCACCACACTTGTGCATCACTCTCCACCTCCTCTGCCTGAGCCAGTCCCCAAAACCACCGTGTTTCTACAATGCAGAGGCTGTGAAACCTCCTGTGGCCCTTCACAGCTCCCCCCCCACCCCAAATCCCCCCCCCAGCCCTTCTTGCACCCGGCAGAGGGGGACGCTGACCCCACACAGCCCACACACTTCCCAGCACAGCGGCCAGAGCCACCTGAAGTGGCAACGCCAGGTGTGGAGGCGTGCCAGGGCATCCAGTGCCGAGTTTCCGCCTTGACAGCACTCTATCGCTCCCGGCAGTCTCCTGGAGGTGTGGGAGATGAGGGCAGAACCTGGCAGCCACTCCGGCAGGCGGAGTTTGCAGTCCCAGCGTGGCTCTCCTCATGCACCCCATTTGCAGGGGTTCACCTGCCCTGGCTGCCCCCCGACATGCCTGAGCACACAGCTGCCTCGAGGCTCTGGCTCTCTGGGCTGTGCTTCCTCTTCCAAATCCTCAACATCCTCCTCTTCGCCGCGTTTGTCCGGTACAGCCCCGAGAGCAGCCTCGGCCAGTGCCCCCCGCCGCTGAACTGCAGCCGGAGACAGCAGGACTCGGGTTTCCAGCAGCCCCGTGAGTACCCCCAGGCCGTGGGTGCAGAAGAGCCGTTCTGCTGAGGGGATGGCACGGGGTGTCACCGTGCTCAGTTCAGCCTGCAGACCTGTCACAGACTCCAGAGCTGAACGGAGAGGGAACAGCTCAAGCTGCAGGGTTGGGGATCCCAGGGTGGGTAAAGCAGACATGCTGCAAGGATTTCTGCAATGCTTGAACAGAGCCAGCCCCAAAAGAGGGATATTCTGGTCTAGGACACGTTACAGCAGTGGAGCTTGGAGGGGATCACCGAGTGTGGTGAAAAACTAGGGATCATCGTCCCATGCTGGGAAGGGAGCACAGCAGCTGCTCCGGGCACTTCAGGGTCTGCAGAGCTTCCTGCTGACCAGCTGGGATTTGCAGTGCCGGGGGATTTACACCGAGCCCCTTCCACAGAGGATTTCCCTCCCTGGGTGCTACCACAGGGTCCAGTGGGGGCTGTGGGTCTGCCCTGCCAGGAGCATCCTACTGCATGCTGGGCATCACTGCAGAACTCCTGCCAGGATGTGGGGTTGCCCCTTGCTTTTCTGAGCCAAAGACAGGGTGGTCAATGGGAGAGGAGCTTCAGAGGGCCCTTGTCGAGAGAGGGGAGCGAGTGCTCACTGGGCAGGGAGCTGGCAGCTGGCAGGTTCTCCCGGTTTCACCTGCCCACGTAACCCCACCCAGGCAGTGACTCATGGAGAAAGCTGGGCCACAGCTGTCAGCTGAAGGGGTGCAAAGGGCATTTAGCCCAAGCAAGAATCAAGCCCCCCCATTTCTGGTTCACCACCAAATGGTACCAGACTAATCCCAATTCTCTGCTCGTCCTTCCTCTCTCCTCATCCTGTGAATTGGGACATGATGCATTCAGGGGAAACAGCAAGGTCCCAGGGGTGCTGACATCTCAGACCCACCTTCATGCTGGTCTAGTGGGGGCAGACAGCTCTCGGCCACTCCAGGAGGTTTCTGGGCTGTGGGGTGAACCCTGTGAGTGTCCTGAGATATCTGGACAGGGGAGTTGCAGATGGGGTGGCCAGGAGCTGCTGCAAAGGGTCACATAAGGCAGGGATGGCTTTACCTGTCACTTTACCTGTCACTTTACAGTGGCACTCCTCACTACAAATCTCCATGGAATGTCATCCACCATGGTTCTGGACACACATCAAGAGGAGAGAGCCTTCAGCTCCCCAAAGCCTGTTAGATTAGGGGGTGGCTTAGTCCTGTCTTGGTCCCCTTGGGGACCAGCAGGCAGGAGGGTGGCTGATCGCCCTCAGCACCCCCAGACCCACCCTTGTGCCTCTCCTCCACCAGGTTTCCAGGATGTCCACATCCAAGTACTCCTCAGCTTTGGGCTTCTGGTGACGTTCCTCGGCCGCTATGGGTCAGGCAGTGTGGCTTTCAGCATCCTCATCATAGCCTTTGCCATCCAGTGGGCTGTTCTGATCCAGGGGATTTTTCACTTCATCTTCAATGGCAAAATTTATGTGGGAGCTCAGAGGTAAGGCAAGAGGGAACTGCTGCTGCCCAGACAGCTCAGCCCAGCCCTGGCACACTGGCTCCCTCCTCTGTAAAACTCATGGCTCTGCTTTGGAGGAGGATTTTGAAGACCAGTGGGACCTGGCCTCTGGGTTGTTTGAGTACTGCCCTAGCAAGGGCTGTGTAAGTACTGCCAAGGCTGCAGCCAGGCATTTAGAGGGGCACTCTGGCTGCCACCTGCCTCAAACCCAGCCATCCCTTTGTCATCAGTATCACAAGGCTCTGCCTGTTCAGCTTGCAGAAGCACTGACTGGGCTGCAGGGCCTGGGCTGCAGGCTCAGCTCCTGTCCCCACCCAGGTCTCCTCAGCCCCTGTGCCCACCCCTGGCAGTGCCAGGTCCAGTCCCACACGTTTCCTCTCCTTTTTAGCATGGTCAGTGCTGACTTCTGCACCACAGCTGTTCTGATCTCCACCGGAGCTGTTTTAGGCAGGGTAAACTCTGTCCAGATGCTGCTGCTGGCCCTGCTGGAAGTCACCCTGTGCACTCTCAATGAATACATCCTGTTCAGTCTCATGGGGGTGAGTCACCAACTGGGGAGCCACCAGAAAGGGAGTGGCCCTGGGTTTAAGCTCCTCATGTCACCTTCTGCCTTGTCTGGAGAGACAAATCCCTTATCCCCACTTCCTGCACAGCGCTTCTCTGCACTCACCAGGTAAGCGACAGTGGACGCTCCTTGACCATCCACACCTTTGGTGCTTATTTCGGTTTGATGGTTTCACGGGTCTTGTACCAGCCCCACAAGGACAAGAGGAAGAGGGAAGAGCAGCAGGACACAGGGCACCAGACAGATGTCTTTGCTGTGGTTGGTACGGAGCTCGAATCCTACAGCACCTGAGTCATAGAGCTGGTGGTGGAATGGTCATCACCAGTATGAGGATAGTGAGGAGATTCCTGCAAACCATCAAGGACAGATGTCCTCCACCTCCCCAGGGACTTGTCGTGGGGCTGCACCACCCTCTCCTAGAAAAAGCTTCTCCTTGTGTTCTACCTGAACCTCCCATGCTGCAAGCTGTGGCCACTTGCATCTCTTGGAGCTATCAAGTGGTTTCTGCCCCACAAGGGGTCAACTCCAGCATCAAGACCTGCCTGTTCTACTCCCCACAGGAACCATCTACCTGTGGATCTTCTGGCCCAGCTTCACCTCCACCACCACTGTCCATGACAATGCCAAGAACTGGGCAGTACTCAACACCTACTTCTCACTGGTGGCAAGCACTGTTGCCACCTTCATCCTCTCTCCTGTCCTCTATGAAGAGAGCACCCCACGGATGGTAGGTCCTCTCCTGGGACAAACCCAAGCTTCGTGCCCTGCCCACATTCTGTCCTACAGGAATGGTAAGCCTGGACATACCCAGGGCAAAAGGGGAGGCCTGTTAGGCTTTCTTAGGTTTATTAAGAATCAATTTGATCCCTGAGGAAGACAACCTCCCCCTCCCAGCTGATGCTGATGCTCTCTATGGAGCCAGTTTCCCTCACCATGTCCTGCTCCATCAGGTTCAGATCCAGGATGCCACCCTGGCTGGCCTGGCCGTGATGGGTATGCCTGGGGAGATGCTGATCACTCCGTTTGGGGCCCTCATTGCAGGGTTTCTGGTTGGCCTGATCTCCCCACTTGGCTTCAGATTCTTCACGGTGAGTCACCTTGGGACAGCCAAGGACACTGATCCCAGGTCAGGGGACCATCTGCTCCCAAACCTGCAAACACATGGCTGCAGCATGGCCTCCCTGGACAACTGACCCCCATCCCAATATCAGCTCTTCCCTATGCTCTCCCCAGCCTGTTCTACACTCCAGGCTGAAAATCCAGGACACGTGTGGGGTTCACAACATCCATGGGCTGCCTGGGATACTGGGAGCCTTGCTGGGGACACTGCTGACATTGCTGGCCACCCCTGACACTTATGGTGATAGGTGAGAGGAGCCAGAGTCAGGGATGCCAGTGACTTGATGTGCCAAGCTGGGGCCACCACAACCCCCGAGATCACGACTGCTCCAGTCACCCTGTTACAGCACCCCTTTAGAAGACATTACCCAGAGCCATGAGCCTGTGGCAACAAGCTCCCTGTGCCCTCTCTGGCTTGCAGGCTGGAGCTTGTATTCCCACTGGTGGCCCAGGGCAGCCGGACGGTCACTTACCAAGCACTCATCCAGCTCAGTGCCCTGCCGCTCACCCTGCTGCTTGCAACGCTCGGGGGCTGCCTAACAGGTGAGTTTTGCCTCCCGTGCAACGGGATGGAGGGTGTGAGGGGCAGGGAATTGCTGGATTTGAGGGGAAAGGGCAGGAGCAGCCCCAAAGCAAAGCATTCCCATCCGGCAGAGCCCGGTGGTGCTCAGCACTGTGCAAAACCAGTGGAGGTCGGGGCTACCCCCGGGGCCAGAGCTGCCCTTGGGGCCGGGTTTCCCCAGC
>VYXF01005147.1:2812-23904 GCA_013397295.1 Polioptila caerulea | reverse complement strand
CCCCGCCCGGCCTGGGGACGCCCCCGCCTCTTGCGGGCCGGGCTTTGGGAGCCCCGGGCAGGGCTTTGGGAGCCCCGGGCAGGGCTGGGGCTGTCGGAGGGAGCTCCTCGGGGCCGGGGCTTGCAGCCAGCGCCGGTGACCGAACGCGGGGTTGGTGTCGCGGCCTCGGAGCTCTTGCCCCGCATTCCCCGTCCCTGGAAGTGCCCGAGGCCGGGCTTGGAGCGCTGCAAGGGTCGGAATCTTTCGGGGCTCTTCCATCCCGAGCTGTTCCGTGTGGGAATGGGCCTCGAGCAGGGCTCGGGAACACCTCAGCCTCAGCCCCCCCAGCAGAATTATCCTTCCCACCGCTTCCTGTTAACAGTCGTGAGGCTTTTTTAATGCGTTTTGGGAACGATTCAGGAATCACAAATCCCCCTCTGCTGCTGCTTTCCTGCCCCTGTTTTAAATTCCAGATAAATTTGGCACAGGTCGTGTTTTCCATCCCTGAGTTCAAACCCTTTCAGCTCATCCCACCCCTGTGTGCGACGTGTGTCGCCTCCTTCCTTGGCTCTGTTTCCCCAAATCCATTTTATTTACCCGGCAAAGCAAAATAACAAATTCCTGAAGTCAGCCCCCACTAAACCCACTAAACCATGGTGGCTTTTCCTCACAGCTTCCACGGGGAAAGGTCGTGCTGGGAAACTCAGTGTGGGAGGATTTTGCCGGCCTGGATGTGCCGTGGTGGTGTCAGGAGGTGAAAACCCCTCAGTGACTCAGGACCGATGTTCCTAAACCCAAAAATATCATTTTAAACCCCCAATGAAAGCGTTTTTTTGAGGAATCACCAATTCTTTTGGAGGTTCTGCCACCTCCTTGCAGTGCTCCATGATTTAGAGATGTTCTGGCTGGAAACTGGGAGTCACTGGTTCCAGTTTGGCCATTTTTTTGTCTCCTCTTCCTCTTCCTCCCCTTTCCCCTCTTTCTTCCCTTCTCCCTTCCTTCCCTTTCCCCCCTCTGGTCCCACTCAGCCCTTGGCTGAAGGAGGGGAGGATTAGTTATTTTTTGGCTCCCTTCAAACCATCAGACGCTGCCAAAGCCGAACATGTGGAAGATCTTTCCTAAAATGTTACGTTTTGTTCCACGTCTGCCCTCAGCTGAAGGCAACCAGAGCCAGGAGTGGGGTCTGCAGGGACCCTGGAGGGTTTGGGATCCCTGTCCAGCACCCAGAGGGAGCAGGGCTTGGCTCGTGGGCCTCCTCCTTGTGATTCCTCCAAGCCCACGTCTCCCCTGGGTGAGGCAGCTGGGCGCCCACACGCAGCAGAGAGCCCGGAGTATCCTGAAAAAAAAAAATAAATAAATAAAAATCTGAGTCGTGCTGGCAAATGCTGCGGATGGGGAACAGCTCCGAGTGTGTCCAGAACAGGTTCTGCCTGTTCACAGCAAACTGTTCTCTGAAAAAGTAAAGAAAGCTGGAGAAAACCTCCCAGGGAAGGGGGAGAAACAGCAGCAGCTTGGGAAGTCCCTGCCTGCCTGGTCCAAGGTTTCATCCAGCCAGGAATTCACAGGGACTTTCTGGTGTGGAAACAGCTTCGTTTGCACCGTTTGGGTTTGGTACAAACTGATGGAAATCCTAAAATCCCACAAATCTTCCCAGGCGGTGGGCAGGACGGGCTGCTGTTCCCAGGGAATCCTGAGGGAATGCTGGGGGTGTCTGCAGGGATGGGGAGCAGGATGGCTCCCAGGAATCCTGCCTGGGGCACCTCCCCGGGGACAGGGGGTGCAGGGCTGGGTGGGTGCTGCCCTCCCCAGAGCCCAGAGTGCCTGGGGGTGCCTGGGCACGGTGCTGGGGGGCTGCCCCTGGCCCACGGGAGGGTTTGGTTGGAGCAGAGCTCGGAGCTCACCTCCTCCCACCTCCTGGGAGGTGCCCGGGACAGGGGGAGGTGTCCCTGCCATGGCAGGGTGGGACAGGATGGGATTAAGGTCCCTTCCAACCCCAGCCAGTCTGGGGGTTCAGCCCTGGGTGCTGCTGGCATTCCAAACTGGATTAACGTGCTCCCAGCCTGTGTGAGCTGAGCCTAAACCCTGCCAGGCCTGCCTGGGCTCAGGAGCTCGTGCTGGCCCAAGCCACAGCCCGGCCACCTCCTCCTGCCCATCCAGAGCCGTTTTCCAGGAGGGGAAAAGGCAAGTGCTGATTAAAACTCGGCAGCCCTTGACACACACGCGTTTCCCTGAGTTTGATGACAGCTCCCAAGGCTCCCAGAGGTATTTTTGGCCATAAGCAGCCCCTTGCTCCCTGCCTGGCCCGGGATGTGCTCCAGAGGCTCAGCCCTGCCATTCCCGAGCTCCCTGGGCTGGCAGGGAATGCTTCCCTTGCCCTGGGAGCTCCCTCCTGGCTGCTGCCGTGGCGTCTGCTCCGAGCTGAGGCACAGGAATTGCTCCCAGAGCGTGTGTGGCAGTGAGGGCACAGGCTGGGAGGGCATTTCCCCTTTTTTCTGGCCTTTGTGGTCATTGCTCTTGGTGCTGCTCAGCTGGGATTTCCTTCACTTCTCCTTGGGTTGGGATTTCCTTCTTCCCTCCCCAGCCGAGGTTCTCCCTGCAGTGACTTCGTGCTCTGCTTTCAAATGTGGGATTTCTCTTCCCTTTCTGAGATGAACCTTTCAAAAGCTCCTTTTTTTTTTTATTGTTCTTTTGGGGGTTTTGGTATCAACTCATCCCTGCTCCCACTGGCCTCTCCAGGCTTTCTCCTGGAGGCAGGAGGTGTCTCTGGGATGCTTTGGGTTGGAAGGGACCTTAAATCTCATCCCATTCCGTGGGCAGGGACACCTCCCAGTACCCCAGGCTGCTCCAAGCCCCGACCAAGCATGGACATTTCCAGGGATGGAGCAGCCACAGCATCTTTGGGAAGCTGTGCCAGGGCCTCAGCACCCTGTGAGGGGAGCAGGGAATTCCTGTGGGAGGGATTTGGCAGCATCAGGCTCTAAGCTCCTTATCTTACATGGGAATTTGGACTGGGAAGTCGAGGGATTTTTGCTGATTCCTGCCAGCCTGGAGCCTCCTGCCAACCTCTGTCCCACAGCTGCTGATGTTTCTGTATTAACATTAACCTGGGCTGGATCCCCCTGCAGCTGCTGGGTTTGTCTTTCCACGTTAATCTGCTCCCAAGGCCGGATTTGCTGGGGCAGGGGGTGACATCCTGCAGCTCTGCTCCCAGCCAGGGTCCTGCCCTGGCTCCCTGCAGCTGTGCTGGCCTGGGGATGGCTGTTCTGGTGATGTGTTGTCATTCCTCTCCACAGCTCCCTGAAAGGGGGTAGAGCTCAGTCTGCCAGGGGACAAGTGACAGGAGAGCAGGAAACGGCCTCAGTGAGGCTGAAATTTGAGATTAGTGCAAATTTTTCCATGGAAAAGGTTGTCAGGTGTTGGAACAGGCTGCCCAGGGCTGTCCCCATCCCTGAGGTGTTCAGAAACCCTGGGGATGTGGCCCTTGGGAACACAGCCTGGTGCTGGGCTGGACTCAGTGCTCCTAAAGCTCTTTTCCATCCTGCCCATTCCATGATTCCACCTGTGGCAGGTGGAAAGCAGAGGCTGAGTGTCCCCAAACCTCTTGGAGACGAGGTGGAGGTGCCAGGGCATCCCCTCAGGCCTGGCTGGTGCTGACTGGAGGCTCACAGAGGTGTCTGTGCCCCATGCAGGGGAAAACCTGCAGCCAGGATATTTTCCTGTGCATTCCCTCTCCTTTTCCTGGGGGATTTGGCTCCAAAAGCAGCCTGTGTTGGCTGGTTAATCATTCCTGGAGCCGAGCAGCCCCCGAACCAAGCAGGTCTCCTTTTTCCAGCATTGTTTCTCTCCAGAGTTTCCCATAAATTGGGCTCTCCCTCCCCTTTAAGGTTGTTTTTGCAGCCGTGGGGCTCTGACAGCAGCGGGAGCTGCGATTCCTGGAAGGCAGAGGCAGAAAGCAGAACTGGGAAACTCCAGCTCTCCGGATCCTGCTCCCCTTGCTGCCCTTCCCGTGGCTGATGTCAGCCAGGGAAAGTGTTGTGCTTGCAGCTGGGGGGATGTGGGATCAGGGAAGGATCCTGGATCCACGTCATCTGCCTGGGAGCACGGATCCATCCACAGGGCTGCTTCCTCTGCAGCGGAAGGAAATCCTTCCTCCCCCTTTTCCCTGCCACTGCTTCCCTCCTGGGAAAGAGCAAAATGGGGATGAGCTCAGGCAGCCTGCCTTGTAAAAGCTGATTCATTTCTTTAGCACATTTTGTCTTTTTTTGCCTCCTTCCTCCTCTCCCCCATCCCTGCATATGCCAGTGCCTCTTGCCAGGGCTCTCAGCCCCATCCCTGTGGGAATTCCGGGGGGTGGGGAGGGAGCAGGGCAGCTCCTCCTGCCTGAGACTGCAGAAATCCCAGTGCCAAAATCCAGCCTGCCCGCTGGGATGTGAGGGGCTGGTCCTGCTGGATCCCTGCTGCTGGAGCAGGCTGCCTCCCAGGCAGGCTGGAGAACCGCTGAAAAGCCCAGAAATAAAATCAATCCCTAATCCTGATGGGTTTGGCTGTGTAATTCCAGCTGAACTCATTCACTCAGCCCTGCATCCCTGCCCTGCTGGGGTTTCATAACACTCCGAGGTCGCTGTCCCTGCTCCTTCCCATCCTTGACTGCATGGATTCATCCAGCCTGGGGTGTGATGCAGCAGTGGGAGCAGGCAGGAGCCTGATCCTGGCTTTTCCTGGGGCTCTGCTCCCTCCAAGCTGTGCCAGGGCCGTGTCCCAGCCTTCCTCCCTCGATCAGATGGGAAAGATCCAGGTCATGGGCCTGGGAAAGCCCTGCAGCATCCCAGAGCTTCCCTTTTCCTCAGCTGCTCCATGACAGCACTTAGAGCAGGATCCAGCCCATCTGGGCTTCTCCCTGAGATTATAAAAGCGAAAATTCATATTTTTTTCCAGATTTCCTTTTCCTCAGCCCCATCCCTTCAGGCAGCAGTCCCGTGGCTTTCAGGAAAGGTTCCCCTGGCAGGAAAGGGCCGTGCCTGGGCAGGCTCAGGGATGAGGCCGTGCTGGGGGCTCCTCTCCTGCTTTGGGGCTGGGATGCCTGGAGGTGCCCAAGGTCCTGCTCCTCTCCATCAGCAGAGTCTGGATTGCTCCTGCTCCCAAGAAAAGCCTTGCAACCCCCCTTTCCAGTGCCCAATAGCTAATTAATAGAACCAGGCCTTTTAAAGCCACTGGGAATTTTAGGATTTCCTAATGCCTGACTATTAATAAAGTTCATGGTACTGTCACTAATTAAATGGCTTTTCTCCTCCAAAGGAAAAAAAAAAAAAGATGAGTTAAACATCTCCATAATGAAATTCTGTCTTTGAGACAGAAGGTTTAATTTGCATGATTAAAGCTTTAAAGGGCTTTTCCTAATTGAGAAAATGCTTCATAATTCACCC
The DNA here is from genome assembly GCA_013397295.1 of Polioptila caerulea. Taxonomy (NCBI): domain Eukaryota; kingdom Metazoa; phylum Chordata; class Aves; order Passeriformes; family Certhiidae; genus Polioptila; species Polioptila caerulea. The sequence continues at coordinate 18,502 of VYXF01005147.1, read as the reverse complement.
TCAAGCCTGAAAACCCGGCTGCACCCCCTGGCTGGACCAGACTTTATTCTCCACTGATAATTTATTAACCACTTTCCTGACCAAATCTGGTTTGGCATCCCAGGATTAACTGCATTTAAACTTAATTTTGCCACTTTCATGATGAAAAAGGCAGAAAAAGGGTGAACAATTATCTACACCCGAAGCAAATCCACTGCAGGAGAAGGGGCTGGGTTTTTTTCCCCCTGATTTTTTTCCTGGATTAGGAACCATCTCGTGTGCTGCTGACGTGTGTCTGTGGTTCCGAGGGAGCAGGGGCAGCACAAATCCACAGTGCCAGATGTTGGAGGAGCTCCTGTCCCAGTAAAGCTCCTCCTGATGGTGCTGGGGGAGGTAAAAAGGGCAAAGGCTCCGGGTTTTGTTCCTGCCTGGGAGAAAACATCAGCCCAATGTGTCTCCCTGGGGTGCTGGGCCAGCTCTGGCTCTGCAGGGCAGCAGATGATGCCGAGTGCTGGGGAGGATTTTATCCCGTTTAAACCATTCCAGACTGAGTCCTGGTGTGCAGGGAGGGAAAAACCAGGATCAGCAGCACCCTGGGAGCTGGCAGAGTCCGTGGCTGTGGTGCAGAGCTCTGGAGGAGTTTGGTCCCTGGCAGCCCTGGGCTTGCTCCTCGCCACTCTCCCTTTCCTTAGGATGCTGTGCTCTGCCCCGATAGCCACGGAGCTTTTCCTAGAATTCAAAGGAGCAAGGGAAGTGCTGTTTACAGTGTCCTCAGCCATTTCTGTCCCCTTTGATGTGTGTGTGCCCCAGCCCTGCTCCCCGTGTGACACACGCTCTGCACAGGGCTCTGGAACAGGAACAGCAGTTTGCCTTCCTTTGGGGGGCTTGGATCTCTTTTGATCTCCCTGATGGCTGTGGAGCCGTGTCCAGCAGCTCTCTGTGTCCCATCATCCTGCAAATCCAGAGGTTTTCTGGCTCCTTCCCAGCTCCTCGCCGGCCTCTTGCCTCCTGCTGGATCCTGGGTGATCCCAGCAGTGTCCCACACCTCAGGGAGGTGTTTTTCCTGCTTCTCACAGGCAGCAGAAATCCCTTCTGCTGCCTTTTTTCCCCCGCAGCTTGTTGGTTTTTTTCCAGCTATTTACAGGTGTCTCACACCCTCCTTTCCCTCTTTTCCCCCTTTTTTTTGGGAAATCCCCCAGAGCATCCGTGAAGGCCGAACCTCCAACTGCAGGACGAGGTTGCTGGAGCCCTGGTGCTCTTCCTGAAGCTTTGCAGCTGGGAAAAACAAGGATTGCAACTCCTGGGAGGCACTTTTAGTGCTTTGCCCTTTTCTGTCCCCCCTCAGGAGCAGCTCCAGGCCGAGGAGCAGCTCCTGGGGCCGGGTGGAGCTGCCGAGGGGCGATGGCTCAGCAGCCTTGGGACAGCCAGGCTGTGATTCACGGGCATGGGACAGGCAGGCTGTGCAGGAAGTCTGGATGCAAGGCCAGTATCCCACATTTCCCCTCAGTTTACTGAGCTTCCTCCCAATTGCTGAAGTCACTGGAAGTGTGTGAGGGGAAAGAGGAGCTGCTGCTGCTGCTGCTTCGTGTTTGTGTTTTCCCTAGAACTTGACCCAATTCCATGATTTTTGTTTTCCCAGCCGAATAGAAATTGTGTCTGGTTTGGTTCAGGGCGTGTGAGAATTAATAACAGGAGCAAACAGGATGCAAATGGCTGCTGGGAGGTGCCCCCATCCCTGCAGCAAGAGCATTCCAGGCCTGCTGTGGAAACCTTCATCCTTCGGGGTGAGTCTGCTCGGGGGACAGGGCTGTTCCCTTCGTTCCCTCTGGAACGTTCCCAGCTGGAAAAGGAGCTGGGAGATGGCCCCGCTGAGCAGGGAGCCTCCTGACCAGGGCTCACAGGAAGCAGCTCCTTCCCCAGAGCATCCCTACATCCCAAAAGTCCACCCCATGTGTCCTACGGAGCTCCTGGCTGGAGGAGCTCCTTCCCAGGGCCGGGAGCATCCCCAAAATCCCCCGTCCCCAGGGTTGAGCTGTGCCCTGCAGCTCAGGAGAGGAGGAATCCCCGAAGCTGGGAAGGAGCAGCATTGCAGAGCATCCTCCGAGTGCCCTTGGCTGGCCCAGCGCTGCCTCCGGCCCTGCTGGCTGCTGCTGAAATCGCGGGTTTGCCTTTAATTCCCGCTGTCCTCGTTGCTGCAGCCCATCTGCTGGGTGCAGCTGAGTCACCCGATCCCGGGCAGGGCTGCCAGGTGGCTCCTGCAAAGCCGCCTGTGCCGCTCTTCCCTCGGTTTCCATAGGATAAGATTACGACCCGAGGTCACTGGGAAGCCTTTCCTCCTCAGCAGGAGCTGTTCATTGTTCCAGGCTGACCTTCCTGCTCCAGATCAAGGAATTCCTGTGTTGCTGTGGGCAGGGGAGACAGCCCAGTCTCAGCTGCTGAGGGGGTGGGAAGCTCGGGGTGTTCCAGCCACGTTTTCCCTGCGCACGTGTCTGGAGGCAGCAGAGCACCTCCAGTGCCTTGGCACGAGTCTTTTCTGAGCCAGCGATTCCGTGGTGCCATCGTGGAGCTCATCCCTGGCACTGGGGTGCCAGGCTCAGCCAGGACTGGCCTCTTGGGAAGGGTGGGAATGGGCAAAGCGCAGGGAAGGAGCTGCAGGAGGAGGCTGAGGGTTGGGTGACAGAGTGGCAGTGCTGCTGGGGGCTGTCCCAGGAAGGTCAGACAGGATCAGAGTGTCCAGGGGGGTGTCCAGGGGAGTGTCCAGGGGAGTGTCCAGGGGCCCCCAGGCCGGTGGGATCCGTAGGGATGGTGCTGGGAGCCAGCAGCAGGGTGTGCTCAGAGGGGCTGGAGCCCCAGAGCTCCAGCTGCTGTTCCTCCTCCTGCGGTTTGCCAGGGATGTGAGGAATCAATCCCAGGATCACAGGGTCCCACCCTGCCGTGGGCAGGGGCACCTTGCACTGTCCCAGGCTGCTCCAAGCCCCGTCCAACCTGGCCTTGGGCACTGCCAGGGATGGGGCAGCCATTGGGACCTTGGGAACGTGCCTCCCTCTTCCAAGGCTGGAGGTGATTGTTCCTGCACAAGAAACACTGGGATCTGTTTTCTCCTCCCCAAAGTAGGTCAGGAGTTGCTGAGATCGGTGTGAGCTGTGCTGTGGGTGTGCCCTGCTCGCCCTGGCTGCCTCTGGGGAGGGCACCAGGGCTGGGATCCTGGGATCCCGGAATAGGCTGAGCCCATCAGGGCTGGGATCCCGGGACAGGCTGAGCCCATCAGGGCTGGGATTTAAGGACAGGCTGAGCCCATCAGGGCTGGGATCCCGGGATAGGCTGAGCCCATCAAGGCTGGGATTTAAGGACAGGCTGAGCCCATCAGGGCTGGGATTTAAAGACAGGCTGAGCCCATCAGGGCTGGGATCCTGGGATCCCAGGACACCTCCTAGCAGCAGCTGGTTCTGCAGGGAGCCCCCATGGCAGCAGAGCCGTGTGGGGCACTGCAGGAGAACCCGCAGGCCTTTCCAGGTGCTGCAGCTGGACTGGTGTGTTTTTCCAGGAGGTTTTCCAGCCCTGCCATTGCCAGGCCCCGCTGGCTGAGTGACTGAAGCCCTCTGCTCTGTTCCCAGGCTCAAACACACGTGGCTCTGCGGGGTGGGATGATGGGGATGACCCAAAATGAAGCTGAGTGCCAGGGAGTCACACCCTGCCGAGCTGGGGAGGTGCTGGTGGCTCTGTTTGGGTTTTATGGAGCATCCCACACACCTGTGCCATTGGGCACGGCTGAAACTGGGCACCAGCAATCCCAGTTAACCCTGGTTTTCCTTAACTCCTCCTCTGCAAGCTTTGGGGGTTCAGAACATTCCCAGCCCTTTTTCCCTGGGTTTGTGTGCTGGCCTTTCCCCCTGGGCTGGGGTGATGGGAGCCAGGGCAGAGCAGCTTCTCTGTTTGCTCATCTGTGGGTTTGTTTTCATATTTCTTGAGGGGAACTTGCTGTTGGGAGGGTGGAGGGGAGGAAGAGGAAGGCTTTGATACCCCAGAGTCTGCAGGAATAAGGTTTTCAGTCGTCTGTAGGGAACTGTTTTGATTGCAAGGATGGCAAATGTTTGATGTGTTATAAATAGGGCTGACTGCGATGGAAAAAAGAAAGCGAGTGTAAAAAAACCCTGATTTTTGGGTTTCTCATAGTGTGTTTTGCTTGTTTGAGGCTGAGGGAATTAGGGATAATTTTCCGTTTTAAAATATTTAAAGGCTGGAGAGCAAAATATCAAAACGAGGTCTGTGAAATCCTGTGGGGAAGCTGGTGATTAGCAGAAAATAACACGGGCTTAGGCTCCCTCAGCCATGAGCTGGGCAGATGAGACCTTCAGGGTGGATGTGCTGGAATCTGCCCTTCTGCAGCTTTCGAGGAGCTCCTGGCTGGGGAAGTCTGGCTGCTGGCACCTTCCCAGGGTTATCAGGGATTTTGCTGATGGTGCAGCCCAAAAATCACCTTGTTTTTCCCCTCCACATCTGTCCCACCTCTGCCTCTGGAATGACGCAGGAATTCCCCAGCTGGGACTGCCCAGCTCTGCTCCCCAAATCTCCCCTGACCTTCCATGCCCCTGAATTTACCCCGGCACATCCCAGGGGAGCTGCAGGGAGTGGCTGTGCAGCATTCCCGTGTTCCTTCCCCAGTGTGGCTGCCAGGAGGATCCCTGTGCATCCCTCCTTCCCCCTCTGCGTGCCCCCACAGCAGCTCATGCCAACAAGGGCCCTTTCATTCCCACATCTTCCCCCACGGTGGGGCTGGGCTCACGGGCAAGTCGGGATTGTTCCCATTCCCAGGGCCCTGCTGAGGAATCTGGAGGAATCTCCCCAGAGTGAAGCTGTGGAGCGTGGCTGGGGCAGCCTGGGGTGGAGAGGGGCCGTGTCCTGTCCCTCTGGATCCCTCCCGAGGATGAGCCTGGCTGGATGCTGAGCTCCCGGGAATTCCCTGCACCCCAGGAATCTGAGGCACCTCCCTGTGCTCCGATCTGGGGTCGCAGCTCTCTGGGGCACCTTTGAGCCGTGTCCTTTTAGTTAAACACTCCTCTCTTCCCCTTGCAATCTGCTCCCTCTGGAAGTTTCTGAACCCTTTTTAAGCCCCCCGGTGCCACAAACCCTTCCAGAATTCAGAGTGACCCCTGGGAAGCGAATGGGGAGCCCCTGGGGAGGGAAGGGAGCATCCCTGGCTGCCCGAGCCCTGCCCTCCCTGCGGGTGCCATTGCAGGTCAGTGCCAGCCGAGCTGCCAGGAGCAGCCAGCTGGGAGCAGATCCTGTCTGCCCAGGCTGTGCCACCCAGCTGCAGCGCCCTGGGCCAATATTTGCTCTGGGAAGTGTTTGGCCAAAGGCTCCAGCTCCTGCTGCTCCCGGGGTGAACCCCTTGGATGTGTCCCATGCAGAAACCAGGCAGGCCAGGCTTGTTCTGCTCTCCCACTCCCAGGGAGTGTTTGGTTTGCTTTTTAACCATTTTCACGTCTGCTGGTGCTCTCCCTTCCCAGTCTGGCTTCAGGAGAGGTCAGATCCCAGCTGGGGGAACAGGGGTGTATCCCAAGCCTTCTCCTGGCTGCTCAGGAAATAAAAATGCAGAGGAATTGTCAGCACATCCTCCAAAAAGCCCCATAGCTGCTTCCTGGGGGAAGGGCTGCTGGAATCTGCAGCACCAGCATTCCTCCAGCTGCCTTCCAGTTCTCTTTGGCCGAGCAATGTATGGATAAACCCTTCCTTCCTTCCTTCCTTCCATGGATCCTGGAGAGGCCAGTGCTCCCCAGAGGAAGGCAGGCAGCCCCTTCCCGTCCTTCCCAGGCCCTTTGGGGCAGCACCATGGGATGCACAATGTGGCACTTTGGAAATTTGGCTCCTGGTGGCATTGTGAGGCTCCAGGTTAAACAAGGAGCTGATGGCTGCTCCAGGCTCGTGTCTGGGGGGTCTGTGGTGGTTTGTCTCCCTTCCCGAGGGGTTTGGGAGCGTGGGGATGTGTGGATGGAGTCCCTCCTCCTTTCCTCCCGTGCTGACTCCTCCCAGTTTAATTAGAGCCAGCAGGGACAGAACCTCAGTCTTATTATTCCCTCCCAGCAGGGCAGCAGCAGCATTTCTTGGACGTCAAAAGGAGGATTAAATTAGTCTGGAAACGAGGGGGTTTTGCCTCCTTCACTCCTCTGGGCTCTCCAGAGGGTGTGGAGCCTCCGGAATTGCTGTGGTGATGGATTCTGCCAGCCTGGCATGCAGGCCCCTCGGAGCAGGGTCCTGGCAGGGTTATTTACAGCTTCCCTGGCCACAAACACAGGGAGAAAAGGGGCAGTGGAGCTGCTTGGGCTGACTGCAGCCTCCCCAGGTGTGTTAGGGGGCAGCGCAGGCTGGGTGGAAGGGATCCCATCCTGGCTGTGGGATTCTTGGCTGGGGCCAGGGGTGGCAGCTGGGGCAGAGCTGTGCCCTGCTGAGCCTGTCCTGGCAGGCCTGGCAGCTGCTCCTGGGATGTTTTCCAGGCTCGAGAGAAAAGTGTGCCTGCCCAGCTCGGGGCTGGGGTGTGTGCTGGCACCCCGGGTGTGGAGCAGGAAATCACCCTCGGCAGCTGGGGGGAGGCAGGAGCAGGGATTGGGAGCAGGGATTGGGAGCAGGAAAGCTTTCCTCCTTTTCCTCTCTCTTTTTCCCTTCCCTTCCCTTCCCTTCCCTTNACAGCAATATAGAGTTATTTTTTTTTAATGGATGGCCAAATTTCCCAGTGTGAATTATCAGCTTGCCTGAAATTTGACCCTTCCCTTCCCTTCCCCTGGTTTGGTGTCTCTGAACCTGGATAATTCCCTAAAGGGATCCCTCCCCCTCTTCCTCAGAAAACATCCAGCCCCATTTTGTATCCCCACGGGAGCAGGACTGTTCCAGAGGAAGAAAGCCTCGATAAAAATCAAATATTTGATGTCAGAGTAAACAAACCTGATTGTTCCTTCAGATCTGGAGTTTTCAGTACAAACGGGAGGAATCCTGGCAATGCCCCGGGGCAGGCATGGAACCCTGGGAGCCACTGCCAGGTTTCCCAGACCACTTTGGATGTCTGGATGGGGAATTTGCTGTTGTTTGGGGCAATAGAATCACTAACTGCTCCCCAGAGCTCCCTGACAGGAGGGTGGAGCCAGGTGAGGGTTGGACTCTGCTCTCAGGGAACAGCAGGACAACAGGAAACGGCCTCAAGTTGCACCAGGGAAGGTTTAGATTGGAAATCAGAGAAAAATTCTTCATGGAAAGGGTGGCCAGGCCTTGGCCCAGCTGCCCGGGGCAGTGGTGGGGTCCCCAAAAACGCATGGACGTGGCACTTAGGGACGTCGGTTGGAGACGAACATGGTTGGACTTGGTGATCCTGGAGGTCTTTTCCAGCCTCAGCAATTCCCTGATTCCAATTTTGGGCAGTTCCCATGTCCTGCATCCCCAGGCACTGCTGCAGGGGCTGGGGAGGGGTCGTGCCCCTGCCTGGGCTGCAGGGGAGGAACTTTGGGCAGGGGGAGTCAGGACATTGATCACCCTGGGATTAGGGAGTGCGGCCCTTCCTGGGCCAGGGGTCCCCTCAAGAAGCTGCTGGGGCCTTCCCATGAAATTCCCAGCTTGTCAAACATCTCCTCTGACACAGAATTCCAGCCCCTTGTCCCAGATCCTGAGCAGCCCCAGCAGTTCCAGAGTGGTGGCTCTGCCCTCCCCCTGCTCTCCCCGGGCTGTTCCGGCAGCTGAGTGTGTTCATTCCCTGTGTTCATTCCCTGTTTTCTTGGATTTTGCCGTGTGTGAAACTGAGTGCTTGGCTCCAAATGGAGCTGAGAGACGCTGGTGCTGCTTGTTTTTCCCAGCAGGCGTTGGAGTTGGAGCCGTGGGCTGGGATTTAGGAGCTGTGCAGCTCCCAGTGGGTGAGGAACATCCTGACTGAGCCTGGCTTTGGGTGCTCAGCACAGTTTGGGGGTTTGGTGGGGCCTTCTTGAGGGGCTTTGGGCTGTTCCTGCTGCCTCCTTTCTCTTGCAGGTGCTGTGTGGGCCATCCCTGTTCCCTTTCTCTCCCAGGGAATTCCTCCATGAGGTGGGAAGGTTCAATCTGGGCCTGATCCTCCTCCCCTGTCCTCTCCCCACAGCTGGTCAGCGAGAAGGTCGGAGGGGCCGAAGGGACCAAGTTAGATGATGACTTCAAGGAGATGGAAAAGGTGAGTGGGGAGCCAGAGAAGTCCCCACAATCACCCTGTGGCTCCTGTGGGATTGGCTGAATCCCTGAACCCATCCTCACTGGGCTCTCATCTCTCCTGCAGAAAGTGGACCTGACCAGCAAGGCTGTCACAGAAGTACTGACCAGAACCATAGAGTACCTCCAGCCCAACCCAGGTGAGGGCCTGGACCTCCCCTGTCCCCTTCCCAGCTTTCCAGGGAAGCAGGGAGATGGGCAGGGAGGTCAGGGAGATCCCCTCTGCTCCAGGTTTGCATCAGGTGGAGATCTGGGTCCCCCTCTTGCCCTGAGTCCAGGCTGCTGAGCAGGGACAGGGCAGATGCAGCCTTTGCCTCAGACCTAGCAAGGCCCTAAGGGGACCTGTTTTTCCCAGAATGTCCAGGAAAAGTGTTTCTGGGCTGGGAGGGGGAGCCTGGCTCTGTCAGCCCTGCATCCTTCCAGCCAGCTGCTCCAGAGAGTGCTCCAGGGACCCTGGCAGGGCTGGGGAAACTCCTTTGGCCTTCCCTGGCCCAGCTGGGGGGAGCTATTTTTGCTTTGTGTCTTGGCAAAGAACCTTTTTTCCTAGCAAAGGATATTTCAGGGGGATGGAGCCAATGGAGCCTCTTGGCTTTGGGTGTAGCAGGGAGGGGGGAAAAAAAAAAAATCCCTGTTAGCAGGAGGTGAGGGGTGCAGGGGATGCAGGGGTGGCAGAGGCTGAGGCGTTTGTGTGGCAGCTTCCAGAGCCAAGCTCACCATGCTCAACACCATGTCCAAGATCCGGGGGCAGGTGAAGAGCCCCGGGTACCCCCAGTCCGAGGGGCTGCTGGGGGAGTGCATGATCCGCTACGGGAAGGAGCTGGGAGAGGATTCCAACTTTGGTGAGTGTCCCTGGGGCAGGGGAGGGCTGGGGGAGGCTCCTCATTCACTCCTCATTCACTTCCCAGGGGTCACTCTGAGTTCTGGAAGGGTTTGTGGCACCGGGGGGCTTAAAAAGGGTTCAGAAACTTCCAGAGGGAGCAGATTCCAAGGGGAAGAGAGGAGGTTTAGGTGGGATATTGGAAAAAATTCCTGCCCGTGAGGGTGGGCAGGCCCTGGCACAGGGTGCCCAGAGCAGCCTGGGGTGGTGGAAGGTGGGACTGAACAGCTTTAAGGTTCTTCCATCCCAAACCATCCTATTATTCTGTGATCCCAGGTATCCTGGATCTCAATCCACTCTCTTATTAAACTCTGAGATAAACTTGCATGCAAAATAAAAGCTTCCCTCTAAACTGAACAGCGAAGCAGGAACGGGACAGAGCAAGATTGGGAGTTTCACACAGCTCTTAAGGATCCCTCCCAACCCAAACCTTGCTGGGATTCCACAGGGAGGCTGAAGCCAAGAAATCTTCTGGCGTGGCTGCTCCTTGCAGCCACGTGTGGCTGGCAGGGAGGAGGGGGTGAAGCCTTTTGGTGACATCAGTTTTAATCCCCTGGAACCTTGGCCAGCACACGTGATGGCCCCGGGGCAGCACAGCTGGCTCTGCCAGGGCAGGGAGGAGCTGCCTTGCCTCAGGAAAATTAAAAACCTCTGGCTGCTTTTGGGACTGACAGAGGATTTTGGAGATCCTCCCTGGCCAGCTCAGAGCTCTGCATCAATCCTGGCTCACAGGGACTGGGGAGAGCAAGGGAATGAAGCTTTTAGGAGCACACACCAAACTCTCTTTCCTTAACAGTCTCCTTAAAGCAGCGTTGAGGCCTCCATCCCTCCCTTCCAGGTTATTCAGAGTTATTACAATTGAAATAACACTTCTGGTCTATTGATTTTTCCAGCTGGACAGTGGAGAGATGTTTTCCCTTGACCCTCTCTCTCACTCCTGTGTTTCCCTGTGTTCATGCACTGCTGAAATTGTTGTTTTGCCAAAGCTGCACAGGAATAATTTCATCTCTAAATGTTTCCTCTGCACTAAAAAGCCAGCACTGAATGTGCTTTCACACCACTGACTCCACCAATGGTTCCAAGCACCACTAACTTGTTCTCCTTCCTTCCAGCCTCCAAACCCTTTATCTCACATGCATGACACCTGGGTGGCTCCTTCCCCCTTCTGGGACTGGTCCATGCCCCTCAGCAGTGCAGGGCTCTTTACCTGTAACACTGCTCACCTGTCCCACACAGCTGCAGCCCATTTGGGATGAGGCTTGGCCCCATTCCCAATCCCCACAAACTGTGCCAGCCTGGCTTAGGTGTCAGAGTGGCCAAAGCCTTAGGAAAGGATGGGGCAGGACAGGTTGAGTGACTGAGCTCTGGGACTGTCCAAGGCCAGTGGAAGGTGGCACTGGCTCGGCTTTAGGGTCATCCAGCCCAAACCATTCTGTGATTCTGGAGCACACAGTGGCTCCTGCAGGGCCTGGGGCTCTGTTTGATCCTTGTCCCCTGTCCCTGTCCCCACAGGGGACGCGCTCCTCGACGCCGGCGAGTCCATGAAGCGCCTGGCTGAGGTCAAGGACTCACTGGACATTGAAGTCAAACAGAACTTCATCGATCCCCTGCAGAACCTGTGTGACAAAGACCTGAAGGAGATCCAGGTAAACACCCCCATGGTTTCTGTCCTGCTGTCCCTGCTCTCTGGGCTCTTTGGCTGTTGGTGCACGGAGCCGCCCGCTCTGGGGTGCTGGGGACCAGGGGCTGGCAGGAGTTCCCTGCACTCTGTGTGTTTTCTCCCTCCAGACTCTCTGGTATTTCCTCCCTGCTCAGCGCTGCTCCTGCTGCTCCTGAGCAGCCCAAAAGGCTGGATGCAGGTTGGGATGGTTCTCCATTTGCCATGTTTGATGGAGGGTGCTGTGGGAATATCTCCCAATGCCCCTTCTGGGCTTGCAGAGTTGGGTCCTTAGTGCTGTGAGCTCCCTGATGGGATCAATTTGGGCTCCAAGCTCCCCTCAGGTCTGTGCTCAGCATCCCAAGGAGCCCTGCAGGGTCCCACTGGGAGAACAGGGGCCTCAGCAGCTCCTGTGTGCTGCACACAGACAAGTCCAGGCCTTGGAACAGGATCCATCCCAACCTCTGATTCCCCAGTCAGGTCTCCTGAGGGAGTTTCCACTGTCAGTGGTGTCCTGGGTGAAATAACCACTGAGTGCTGCCTCAGTGTTTGTCTGTACCCCACTTCCATGGGGCTACTTTAAACACCCCTGCCCTACGATCCAGGAGTGCAGTGTCCAGAACCCACATCCCTGCTGTGCAGAGATCCCTGCAGCTCCTGGGGAGCTGAGAGGAGCAGGACAGCTCTTCACCTTCCCAAAAGGCTTCTGTGGGGAGCAGACTTGGTCTCCTCTGCAGCCTTTTCCTCAGTGGAAAGGGTCTGGAATCATTCCCCCATCACACCCTGGGGCCTCTCTCCCACCTGGAGCCCAGGTGGGAGCCACAGGAGATCAGGTTCCTGACACCAGTGAACTCAGCCTGTAACTGGAGCTGCCCTCCAAGCCTCTCTGGCCTTTCTCTCTTCCCTGCTGTCTCCATCCTCCCCCAGCACCATCTCAAGAAGCTGGAAGGGAGGCGCCTGGACTTTGACTACAAGAAGAAGCGACAGGGCAAGATCCCCGAAGAGGAGCTCAGGCAGGCCATGGAGAAGTTTGAGGAATCCAAGGAAGTGGCAGAGACCAGCATGCACAACCTCCTGGAGACAGATGTGAGTGTGGGACACGGAGCTGGGGGGGCTCCCTGGGGTGGGATCTCCTGAGGGAGGCACTGGTTGCACTGGTTTGCACCCCTCCTGTCCCCAGAGTGGTTCTGAGTGACACGACAGGCCTTGCTTAGCCCCTGATCCAGCTCCTGGCCAGAGCACAGCCCATGCCTGGCCCCAGCAGGCTCCTCTCAGGGTGGTGGGGGGGTCAGTTTGGGGGGTAACACAGCTGGGAAGGGTTTGGGAAGGATTTCCCAGCTGGCAAACCCCAAGTGGTAGGAAATGGGCTCTGTCCTGCGCAGTCTCAGGGAAATCCCAGAGCTCCTCCCGAGGGCAGCCCCAGGAGCAGTGCAGGGATCTCCAGCTGGGAGCAGGAGCTGATCCCAGCCCGGGGCTCCCCAGATCGAGCAGGTGAGCCAGCTGTCAGCCCTGGTGGACGCCCAGCTGGATTACCACAGGCAGGCTGTGCAGATCCTGGACGAGCTCGCCGAGAAGCTCAAGCGCAGGTGAGTGCTCCCAGTGTTCCTGGGGTTCCCCTGGAATCACCTGAGCCCCCCTGGAATCACAGAGTCCCACAGTGGATGGGGTTGGAAGGGACACCTTCCAGTACCCCAGGCTGCCCTAAACCCTGGCCAAGCTGGCCTTGAAAAATCCCATTCCTTTGGCTGTTCCAGGTGGGATTTGAGTGTAGTTGGGTGGCTGATCCAGCCCAAATCCTGGCTGAGGAAGGCTCATCCCACCTCTCCTCCCTCAGCCTCCCCACTCGGGAGGATCTGGCAGTGCTGCCCTGCTGCTCTTCCCTCCTGGGTGAAGCTGCAGAGTGGATCCCGTGCCTGCTCTGAACTGGGAGGAGCTGGGAGGATCCTGCCAAGTCTGAGCTTTCAAACCACAGCACGAGTGTCCTCTGCTGGCCTGAATTCCTGAGCATTCCACAGCAAACCCTGGGATGTGTGGGCCCTTCCCAAGGGCAGATCCCAAACCCTGGGGAAGCCCCACCTTCCAAAGGCTCCAGCACGGGCACTTGTGCAAATCCCTGTGTACAAACCTGGCCTGTGCAGCCCCCCAGGAGGGTAAACACCGTGCTGATCCCGTTCCTGACTCCCTTCCCCAGGATGAGGGAGGCCTCCTCACGCCCCAAGCGGGAATACAAACCCAAGCCCAGGGAGACGTACGACTTCAGGGACACTGACCAGTCCAACGGGGGCTTCTCCTGCAACCCCACCCCCAAAGTCTCAGGTAAGGTGGTCCCAGGTGTTTGCTGGTGCCTCTGGAGCAGCCTCCCAGGGAAGGAGGGCAGCTGCTCTGCCTGCACAGGGTGTTCCTGGCGTGCTGGATGCTCCCACACGAGCCTGTGGCTGGAAAACATCAGGAGTGCCTCTAGGTCGGGCTGTCTTCTCCTGGGACCCAGGAGCCTTTGCTGTGTTGGCTTTGGGGATGTGCCAGAGGGGTCTCCAGCCTGGGCCTCTCACTGTCAGTGCCAGACAGGAAAACTGAAGCCTCTCTCCCTCCTCGTCTTCCATCCCACTGCATCCCTCCTCCCTCCCTGATCCTGGCGGGTTCCTAACAGCATGGGGGCCCTGCTGTTTCTCCTAACAGCTCCCTCTGGGCCCTGCCTGTGCCTGTCTCCCATTCCCGTTGGTTTAAGCATGTCTCTCTTTTGTTTGGAAGCAGCTTCCACCTCTTTCCGGTCGGACAAGCCGTCCCGGGCCTCCGTCAGGAGTATCCGTGAGTTTCCTCCCTCTGCACTGCTCCGTGTGTGGCCTCCTCTCCCCGTCCCTCCTGGCTGCTCCTCCCTGCTGCTGCTGCTCCCTGCAGCTGCTCATCCCTCCGTGCTGAGCCTGAGCTGAGGCCTGAATTAACCCAGCCACGCTGCACTGGGATTTTCCACCCCAAAGCCAGGGCCTGGCTCACCCGGAGGAGCTGCAGCAGCTCCCAGCACCCAGGCATGTCCTGATCCGTGGGGATCAGGTGCTTTCCCATGAGAGATCAGACACCTCAAGGATTTCTCTGTTCTTACAAGCACCCAGCCTGGATCTCTCCCACTCCTGCTCCCCGTGTCCCTGTGGAAGGCTGGAGGGAAGAGGCAGAGCCTCAGCTCATGGAGTTTGTGGGGTGTGGTCCCAGCTGGGCCTCGCAGGTGTTGTGGGGTGATGTGGGGTCCGTGGTTCCTCCTGCAGGACCTTGGGATCCAGGGGCTGAGCTGGGGCTGGGGCTTGGAGCTGTTGTGCTGGGAAGGAGCCTGGAGCAGAGCTGTGGTGGTGGGACCAGCCTGTTGATTTGGGGGAGTTCTCTCAAACCCATCGAGGTCTGGCTGCTGCTTGTGGTGATTTCTGAGTGCTCTTCTCATGCTGGGCCCTCCCTTGGGTCCTGGAATCATGGAATGGTTTGGGTTGGGAAGGACCTTCAAGACCATCCCATCCCACCCCTGCCATGGCAGGGACACCTCCCACTGTCCCAGGGTGCTCCAAGCCCTGTCCAGCCTGGCTCTGGACACTGCCAGGGATATTCAGCAGCTGGATTTGCTGGCTGCCCTTGCTGCCACTGCCTTGCCCTGGCTGGGAGAGCCCCAGCAGGCTGGGGAGGGCTGGGGGGTCTCTCTTAGCTCAGCCCCTTTCCACTGGGGTCCTGCCAGCTCCAGAGCTGAGTCCCAAAATGTCAGTGCACAGAGTGAGCAGCAGGAAATCCCACAGAAAATCCCTTGGCAGCTGAAAGGTGATGCTTAAATCCTGGACCTGAGCTGGGGGAGTGAGACCAGGGGCTTCTCCCAAGTTTTGGGGGGCTGCTCATGGATTTGAAGCCCCGTGGCCAGGGAGGCAGCTGCTGTCCCCTCAGGTGTGGGGTGACCCCTGCAGAAAAGAACCAAATTCCAGAAAAAGAACCCTCCATGTCCAGCCCCACCACTGAGCTACAAGTCCTCAAGGTTCTCCCCTCTCCAGAGGGATAACGTGGCCCCTGTCAGTGCCCCCTGTCCAGCCGAGTGCAGGAGCCCAGGCAGGAGCAGCTCGGGCGAGTTGGAGGCACGATCTGTGCTGGGACAGGGGAGGAGCTGAGGGACCAGTGAAGGGCCCGTGGAACCGGCCCTGCCAACCCGGCAGGATCCAGAGCCCGTGGCAGGAGTGCCTGGTGCCAGGGCAGGGCTGTGTGGGGCCCTGCTGACGTGTCCCCGCTGTCCCCACAGCCCCCCTGGACCAGCCCTGCTGCAAAGCCCTCTACGACTTCGAGCCCGAGAACGACGGCGAGCTGGGCTTCAAGGAGGGCGACATCATCACCCTGACCAACCAGATCGACGAGAACTGGTACGAGGGGATGATCCACGGCCAGTCCGGCTTCTTCCCGCTCAACTACGTGGAAGTGCTGGTCCCGCTACCTCAGTGAAACGGCGCCGCGTCCCGAGCTCCATTCCAGCTCCAGCCCCGCCCTCCCCGCCTCTCCTCGGGGCCAGGCGCTACCAGGGAACAAACCAGAAGGGTCCCACGGCCCCTTCCCCCCGTGAATTTGGTTCTTTTCTTTTTTTTTTTTCCTTTTTTTTTGTCCTTCTGGTGCTTGAACTTCGGTACTTCGCGTGCCCCCAGCCCCGGCCGTGCCGATGGCACTGCCCTGTCCCTGTTCCCTGTCCCTGTTCCCTGTCCCTGTTCCCTGTTCCTTGATCCCCGTCCCTCCCGTCTTTCNGCTCGGAGCCATCCCTGCCCATCCCGGAGGGACAGTGGGGATGTCCCCTGCCCGCCTGGCCCCCTCCCCTCAGAGCCCAGCCCCGTGAGGGGAGGCTGCTCCTTCTGCCCATGGTTTTTTCCTGGACCTCAGGCTTTTCCTGCTACAAACTCCCCCAAGTCGGTCTCACCTGGAGGATCATCTGCAGGGGGAGGATCTGGGCTGCAGCCCGGGG
>VYXF01005138.1:2707-13474 GCA_013397295.1 Polioptila caerulea | reverse complement strand
GATGCTGCTGAAGCTGGAGCTCCTGGAGTTGCTGGAGCTGGAGTTGCTGAAGCTGGACATCCTGGAATTACTGGAGATGGAGCCAGAGCTGGAGCTGGAGCTGGAGCTGGAGCTGGAGCTGGTGGAGCTGGAGCTGGAGCTAGAGCTGGTGGAGCTGGAGCTGGCACTGGCCACAGGGCCATTGTCCTCATTCCTGATGGCACCAGAGCGGAGTAGCCTCTGGGCCTCCTCACAGCACTGGTCCATAATGATGTTGATGACATCATGGACCAGTGGTGCCGTGTTTTCCTTGAGAAGAGGCTGCAGCACCTTGACCAGAGTCTCAGCATTTGGCCCGTGGATGCAAAGGCCATGCAAGATGCTGCTCTCTATGGCATCTACCACCCACCACCAGCCCTGGTATATTCCCTTCAGCCTCTCATGCAGCCAGGGCCGCATGGGGTCCAGGAGATGCTGTTGTTGACGGAAAATTTCTGCCCAGACCTCAGGCAGGACACTGCCTACAGACTCCATCCTTGAACCTTCCTGCTCTGCTGGAGACACTGTCCCCTGTGGAGAAAATGAAGGGGACACCACAGGAGGATGGGAACTGGTCTCATCCAGGCTGCTGGGAGCTCTCTCTGCCTGGGTGCTGCCATCTGGCAGCTCCTCAGGGACTGTGATGGATGTCTCCAGATAGTCGTCTTCTCCATGGTCAGAAAATCGGACAGTCACTGTTGTTCTCCTGCAGAGCGGGCACACTGGATTTCTCTGTGTCCACCGCAGGATACAGCCCAGGCAAAACTGGTGGTGACAGGGCAGAGCAGAAGCCACATCCTCACAAGTGTCCTGGCAGATGGGGCAGTTGCTGTCAGTCTCTGTGGACATTTTTGAGCTCTGCAGCACGTTGTGGAGACATAAGGATCAGGGGCTGTTTGTCCTCACTGCTGTCACCTCCTGCAGAAGGGAGAGGCCACAGTCACTGGCTGTCCTTGGGCAGGGAGGAAGAAATGGCCAGGCCCCTGGAGAAGGTCACCCTCCCAGCTCCTTGAGTCCCATCACACACCCCTACAGCCACCCCAGCAGGACAATTTCCTGCACAGCTCACCCTCAGTGCTGCATCTGCAGTGCTCAGCTGCCTGCAGCAGGCACGGTTGGAAAACAGGAGTGATGACTGTGAGACTGGCACCAAGATCTGGCAGTAACAGGCACCACCCAGCACAAGAGAAGCCTAGCTTGATCCTCCAGACCTCACGGAGTTAACTGGATGGAGTTCAGTCTGGCGCCAGACTGGCCCAGGCTCCACCAACTGAATATAAGCAGTGAGGGACACAATGTAATCATCCATTCCTTCTGTGATGTCACAGTCCACTGCTCGGTGACATCAGCCTCCCCTAACCAGTGACAGCAAAACAGTCATTTCACCTTCTGGTCACCCCAAGATAAGCAGTGAGGGAACTAAGGTCACAACCCATTGCTCAGGGATGTCACAGTCCACAGGTTGGCAACACCAACGTCCTCCATCAGATGTTGTCACAGCAGGCCTTCCAGCCCTGTGGGCATATGGTGTTGGAGAAAAAAAAGAAATATAATTTCTTTTTTCCAACTTTTACAGTCCCATATTGCTCTGCCTTGGTCACCTGCATCATGTGTCTGTGGTCATGTGTCTCACCCTGCTTTTTAAGTTCTCCCTGGGATATGGTGGCAGAGTACAGGGGAATAATTCAAAGTTGTGTCAGGAGAGATTGTTACTGAAATCGGCCAAATAGAAACCTTCTAACACAGTTTTGAGTATTAGAAAGCAGGCATTCTTGATTACACCATGCTGGTCACTCAGAGGATCCCTCCTCTAACCAAGTGTCCTGAGTGTCAGGTGAACAAAGTTTTTACCATACACACTGATTACATGTTCATTAGCTATCTCCACTTACTTGATGTATATGTATTACTTTATTTTACACATTTTCACCCCTTATTTCTTGTATGGCCCTTTGAGGTCTTTCTTTAATATCTGGTATCTTTTTTAGGTGCTTCCCTCGCTTTGGAATAAGCACAGTATCATTTTTTTGCACAATAACTTCTGCTTTGTCAGCCTTGCAGAGTGGAGCTGGCATCCTGCTTGTGTTTTGTATGACTTCTCTTTGCCTAAGTTACATCCTTCATCCACTTCTTCAAGGCTGTGCTGCTCTGCTCTATGGTCTTTATCAAGTTCCCCCTTTTCTTGAGACAAAGATCCTTATGGGAACTAGTTTCTTAATACATAAGGCATTACAGCAGCTATAGACCTATATTTTATTCAAGTCCATCTGGGTGACCATGGACTTTGGTCCAGATTTCTTCAAATCCCCCCAGGAGATGCCGTCTTGAGCTAAGGGGCTTTATCTCTTTTGATTCTGGAATAATGTATCTACAATTTTACTCTATCCATTTCAAAGCAGTAAAAGTTGTCAACGGAACTTGGAAAGGTCCTACTTCGGCTGTAGCAGAGCACTTCCCCAGTCTTTCAAGTACACCCAAACTTAGGGTTGGAACTTGTTCACTGGTATGTTCAATCCTGTTGGTCTGGAGGTCACCACTGCTCACTGTAAATACTGTAAAGTTTTACTAAGAGAAATGAAGTAATTATTGAAATCAACCTCTCCTTATATGTGTGTGTTTCCTGAAATGTGTGGTATTTGGTAGGGTCGACCATAGGGGCTGATTTTGCTCATGCCCCATGGCTGAATTCTAATTCGACATAGAGCAACAGATGAGGCTTGGACCCATGCCAAGGAGGTTTCCTAACATATTTTGCCCAATTCAATTTGATTGTATAATTCATTCTCTCTACTTTGCCACTAGCTTGGGGCCTATAAGGAGTACGAAGATTCCAAGCTATTCCCAAGGCTTTCCTGTTGTACCCCTTCTGCAATGAAGTAGAAACAGCTATCCAATGACATTTCCAAAGGTACCCCAAATCTAGGTATTACTTGATTCAACAGTGTTTTAGCCACTTCCCTAGACTGGTTGGTGCAACAAGGGAAGTCTTCTGGCCACCCAGAAAAAGTATCCACCAGAACTAGAAGGGATTTATAATCCCCTTTTCTGGGACTTCAGTAAATCCATCTGCCACTATTCATTTGGAACACCTCCAGATTTTTGGAGTCGTGATTGTACAATCTAAGCCATTTCAGACCCATTTCATAGATTTTTGCAGATGTTTCAAAAGTTTTTCACTACTCCAATGAGTGGCTTTGTGTTTGCAATCCACTATTTCACACAAGAGTGATTCTGGGACTCCTCTTAGCCCAGCTGGGATAACGGCCCAGCCTTGTGGATCAAATCTTGCTTCTATGGTTTCCATTTACTGACAGTCTCTAGCACTATACTCTGCTTTTTCTGCTGGGAGAGGTATCTCTGGCAAGGGTATTAAAGATAAAATTTTGTTTTCTAACATGTCTTTTTCTGCAGCCTTTTTGGCTAAATGTTTCCCCAATTCCAGTTTGGTCTTATCCACTTGATGTGCTCTGCAATGCCTGATGGCAACTTCCATGGGTTTCTGGACACTTTCAAGTAAACCCAAGATTTGTTTTCGATTTTTGATCAATGTACCTTGAGATGTCAAAAGGTCCCTTTCTTTCCAGAAGTCCCATGTGCATGTACCAAAGGTGTATTTTGGATCAGTACAAATGTTAATTCATTTTCCTCTACTCAATTCCGAAGCTCGAGTGACTGAAATTAGTTCTACTTTCTGGGCAGAAACATCAGAGGGGAGTGCCCCTGATTTGCTTACCTCGGGTTGTGGAATCACTGCATGTCCAGAGGGTTGGATAGGAAGGTTGAGGGCATGGTCCTGTGACAGACCAACTGCTCCTGCTGCCCGCTCTGCCTTTGCAATCTGCTCTGCTGTGGGTGTGCAGCTGCAGCAGGATTTCCTGTGGGAAGCGGTACCATCGCTGACATGGCCCTCAGGCTCCAGGGGCCCATGGCTGTGCCCCCCAACATGGGGGTGTCACACATGGTGGAGCACCAGGGGAAGGGGAAGGACGTTAGAGGGAGAGAAACCAGTGTCCAGGCATTATGTGAGGGAACTCACATAATTCATAGCTCACCATTTCTTTCCTTTTCCTTGAATAAAGAGTTCCAAGAGCCCTGCTAGAGCTGCTGGTGGATTGTCTTCTTGCAGGCCTGGGCAGCGCCCTGGGGCTAGGGTCCCTCCTCCTTTTGGGGCACCAGGTCCACCCAGGCAAGTGGCCCCTGCTCCAGCCAGGAGCAGAGGTGCTGTGCCTAACGCCCTGGGTAGAGGGACCTGCCACTGTCCCCATCTCTTGCCACAGGTCCTCCTGATGCTGGTCCTGCCCTTCCAGGGATGGGCACAGGTGAGGAGTGGCTGTCAAGCCCAGGGCAGGGGGTTTAACATCAACTTCTCTCAATGAGTTGTCTGGAAGTGACAGTTTTCCTTTTTCTGCCAACTAAGGCTGTCAGTATTTCTGTGTTTGTATTAATAAGGAGGGTAGAGTGTAGATTTAATGGAGAGTGAAGCGGGGTCTGAATTCAACTGACTTCAATTTATTCTTTCATGACATTTTGTCTGTTAAAAGTCTGAAAATCAAGGAAATCTTTTTGGAAGCGCTCAGAATCCACTGTTGATGACCTTGATACGAACCAAGTGACCCTTCAGAACCTTGAACTGACTAAGAGAAGGCACGAACTCTTTTGGCTTTCTTTAGAGGGAAAAAAACAACAAACCCAAACCTGTTTTCTGAAACCTCTGGAAAATCTGACCTATTCAAGGAAGTATAATTTGGAATGTGCAGATTTTCTGTTTATCGTTCATTAGGACACCTGTGAAGCCAGGCCAATAACGTGCTCTTTAATGATTTAACAAAGCTGATTGACATAAAATCACTTGAAATTTTGGCCTCAACTTTCTATGGTATTTTGAATATGAGAATGTCCATTTGGCGGAGGAACAGAATGCATTTGCACAGTTCCATTATGGTTTTGTTTTTTAACACACAGATCCTCTCATTTCCCCTTCTTTAGCCTTAAGCATTAAAGTCAACCATCTGCTTTGGAAATGCAGCTCAAACACAATTGTTTCTGCTATTTTGCTTAACTTTTTTTGATGAGCTGAAAATATTCAGTTGTAATTTGCTTTATAGAATTCTTTGTCATTGTGGGACTGAGAAAAGACCACAGAAATTTCTCCCAACATAGATTTTAAAATATTTTAAAATAATATTATAAGGACTGTTTGGCAATATTTAATTTTTACTTTCTGTGTAACTTTATTAAATCTGTACTTTAAAACAAGCATGACCTAGTAGGCTTTCAGTTCAATTACAGCAGTTGCTTTCCAGCAGGCTAATTTTCCTGTAGGACTAGACAAGGAAAGTAATCACCTAGGAAAATGAGTTTTCCACATTGTTGAGGTGTAGGAATGGTATTCCCCAATTTAGTGGGAAACACACTGTATTTGTCCTGGTTTAGGGCACATTTGGGAAGAAACTTCCGGATGGAGTCTTTCTNGATTCTCCCTCTTCCGTGGGCTGCAGCTTGGCTCGCTCAGTTGCCGTCAGTCCCTCTGGGGCTGGGAAAGGCCGGGCCCAGGCCAGGCCCGGGGGGCCACAGGTGTCAGCTCCTGGTGCCCTTTTGGGTTTTTAGTCCAGAGCAGGTTCAAACAGTTCCAAGAAAAAGGAAAAAAACCTCACAGTCTGGAGAACTTCTCTGCCTCAGCGAGCCAAAAACTAACAAAAAGCAAGGGAGAGCTCTCTCTCGCCGTCCGCACTGCAGACAACACAGGCTGTGAGTGAAGGAAAGCTGAAAACTCTTATCTTTATGTTTTGAAAACAATTGCCTGAGACATTTCACCGCTTCTTCTTCACTCTCAGATTCAGTTTTAAAGGTACAAAACTTATTTCTGAGCTAAACAGACAATTGGGGATACAATTCAGCATCAACTCAGGACACACACTGAAATACCTCAGACCATGAGCCACTCACTGACTTCCCCACCACTTTCCCTGTGGCAGGATGAAGAGGAGAGCACAAATAGGTAAAGATCACAGGTTGAGATAAGAACAATTTACTAGAAACAGCAGTGAAATAAGAACACAAACAGTAAGAACAACACTAAAAGCAGAGGGTACAAGAGACAAATGAGTCACACACAATGGTTCACCACACACAACTCGGCACCCCACGACTTATGGCACACCGGCCAAGGGAGAACAAATCCCTTCCCCTTCCTCCAGCTATGTGGGAGGTGGTATCCAATTACCCCAAGGTCCTGGCCGTGCTCCTCCTGGCTGCTGCAAAAATTACCCCTGTCCTGGCTGGATCCAGGACACAGGATCTGCCCTGCGAGTCCTGGTTTTTGCTCTGCGTGAGAGACTCCCGTGGCATCTGCACCAGCAAAAGGGACTTAAGGATGACCTCTTACTTATTGACATTCCCCACTCTGCCCCCGCTCCAGCTCCCCTTTTGCCTCCAGAAAATTTTGAACAGAAGTAGCACTTAAGTACGGTTCTGCACGTACTGAACTGGCAGAAAGGTGACACACATCGCTCTTGGCACGTGTAGCAAGGACAAAGAGGGACCTGGGTCTCAAAGGCATTCACTTGTGCAATATGGGCCCTGTTCCTGCGAAACACGACCAACAGTGGAGCAGTCTAGCGTGGAGAACAGGGGGATAGGGGGATCCCCCGAGCGAGGGAAACCCTGTGGGAGCAGAGAGACGCAGACGGCGAGCAGACACCGAGGGACACCTGCTGCTGGCGCAGAGGCACCGTGGGGACTCGCACACTGGTATGAGCTTGCTGTACTGTACTGGCAGAGCCAGGCCCGTGTCATGGCTGGCGCTCTCCGGGCTCTGGCTGTATGAGGTCGAGTCCCAGACTCGGCTCAGCGGTAGAGGCGGCGGCGTCTTCGGCTGCGGTACCGGCGATATCCGCGGCGGCGGGACATGGCCCGGCGCCTCCTCTGCACGCCCCGGCGCCGGGAGCGCCTGCGGCTCCTGCTCCGGCTCCTGCTTCTGCTCCGGCGTCCTCTCCGACCGTGACAGGGCATGATGGTTTTGGATGAGTGCTGTGTGTGTGGCTGCCCTGCTTTTTTATACAGGTGCCGGGGCGGAGCACATTGTGACAGAGCCAACACCAGCCGTGAGGTCACAATGGAGTATGCAGTACATATGCATTCTGTTTCTCAGAAATCAATAAATGTACATAAATTGCTTGAGTCTGCACAGTTGGTCTCTGACGGTCTAACTGGGGGTCTTTAAAGACCCTGGGTGGTCGCTGAACTTTTGGACTTTGGTTGACCTTTCACTGTGGTCTTCCATATCGCAGTCATTTTCCTCTTGGTTATCTGAGCTGCGCAGTATGTTCTTGAACAAACTGCATTGCTCTGGCTTAACTTGGAACATAGGTGGTTTCAGAGTTCTCAGTGTTCCACGAACCACTACCTCCTCCTATGCTATTTGCAACAATCCCCCTCTTAAGTGACTTTCAAGATTTATCTTGGAAGTCTCACTTCTAAAACTCATTTGCTTATCTATGATAATAATGTTTGTTATTACATTGTTACATGTTAAAACATCTCATGAAAGCTAGAGTACATTGAACGATTACACCAAAAAAAAAAAAAAAGCAAACTGCAACAATACCAGCACAGGTTATAAATAATTCTTTAAGCCTTTAAAGGTCTGGTAGCCATGAGGAAAGGCAGTCACACCAAGAGTGGGGACTTTTAGTCTTCTTCCATTCTTAAATTGCTCTTTTGGATTGAGACCAGACATGGGCAGATATGGACATGGTCTTGAAGAGAAATACAAGATTTTGTGATAGGGAAAATGAGCTTTGGATGGTAATAATCAACATCTTTTCAATGACATGCTTTTCTTCCCTCTTCCTGTAATGACTGGACAACAGTGTTTTTGGTGCCAGCTGGCTGAAATCAAGAGTAAGCTTGGATATGGTGAAAATGAATGCAAAACCATCATAAAATGAGCATAAAATATTTTTTCAGATGTGTCAGTAACTTCAATGACCATTTGCAGTCAACACAACTATCAGTCTGTAATTATGTTCATGGTCAGTGCTGGCTCTTCCATGTCAGCTCCTCTTGCAGAGTACATGGGGGCCTGGGCATGCTGCTGGCTTGCTTCCTTTTAGGAAACTGGGATGAAGAAACGTCCAAGGGGCTTTTATCAAAGAGATGGTGTTTGAATGACTGTGCACGTGCTTGAAGCCTCACAGACTGCGTGGCCCATGACAGGATCAACCAGTGCTGGGAGGGCTGCACTTTGCTGCCTGAGGTGTTAAGCTGCACCTTCACCTCGAAGACAACCAATATGGCACTTCTGTGCAGAAACACTTAATTAGCCCTGGTTTGCACAGCTGCAGCAACTGAGATGGCTGGGGCGCCCCTTTCAGCACTTGGAAATGAGTCAGTCATGAGACAGGAAAGGGTACTCCCTACATGTGCCCATTGGGAATTCCCTCTGCCCTAACCCTGTCCCTTCCCGCTCCTCAGTGACATTCTGCCCAGCCTGCAACATGGATCTCCCTGTTTCCAAGGACGTGCAGCCATTGTCACTGTCATACAGCAGGACCAGTCAGACCCTTCCACAGCTGCAGTGAGAGCAGAGGTGTAAGAGCACCTAATGAGCGTTGTTCCAAATTAGTTGGATCTTGCACATGTTGTTCGAGAGGACGATCCACACACTGAGTGGAGGTAATGATTTACAGTTCTATGCAGAAAGGGGCCTCAGTGGCAAATTCACCGCAAGAATCAGAACTTTTTAGTAGTTATGCATTTTAGCCAAGAAAGGTGTTCATGTTCATTCACTGCAAGTTACCTAGTTCTCTCCATAATCAGTATTCTGTCTGCTGTTGGGTCATGATCCTCTCACTACTTGTGGCAATTAGTCTGCGTGTTCAGTCTCTCTTTTCTTTTATGTCAATGGTTTCTTGAGTGGGTGGCCATGCTCTATCCCTGTTGGAATTACCTTTTACCCAGCCAGAGCTGCTTCAGCACAGTTGCTGCATTGGCTTTATTAGTTTGTGCCTTGTCTTGGGGGTTCTGCCAAATGTCCTAGTGTTGTGGTGCGTGTTTTGCGTTCAATTCCTATATTTTTCCATATTTTGTAATTTGTACTGTTGTGATGGTTTCTCCCAGTTTTCCCCTATGTACCCTGAGTGGGTTGGTTCCTTTGTTTCTTTTGCACTATTTTTGGAAAGACGGTTACTTGTCAATCCCCAGTTGCCATCCCCCTATTCTCCCTTATACAGATTTTCCCCTCCCTTGTTCTAGTCCTTTTCCTATCAATCCCTCCCTGGAGTCGATCCTCTCAAGGCACGCTCCCTCCACACCCCTTGCATGCACCTGTCACGCAGCCAGCATGCTCCCATGTATCCCTTTTATCCAACAAGTCAGAGTGACATGCTGTGACACTGAGGAAATGGATGCTCTGGGCAAGGCTTGTGGCTAAAATGCATGGCTTTCTCATTTTTCCATGTTTATACCAGAGTCACCAAAAATGTAAGGCTAAATTAAACCCCCAAACAGCAATTTTGTTAGTATTGGGAGTAGGCATTACTTTATTTCTGGCTCTTGCTTATATTGGGGATCTCCAGCCAGTATGCACACAACTTTCAAAGGTTTCCCACTTACTGATACATTTTTAGCAAACAAAGAATTTACTGTTCATTGGTCCTAAATGACATAATTCACCTCATTAATTAGTATTCTATCTTGTATTGGATACTGATGTCTCCCTTCTCATGCTAATTAGTCCACATTTTTTGTTGTGTTTATTATCTTTTTCCCAGAGAGGTTGTTTTGAGCTCTGAGGCTCAAAATTTATGTTAATAATGTCTTTATTAGTTTCTTCTTTGTCTTCTGGTTACTCCAACGTGTTCTTAGAGGGCTAGAAGTCTATATTACAGATGTCCAGCCTTTTAACACCCTCAGGCTTTGTTCATTAAAGGTTATCAGGGTGAGTTTAGCAAACCTAAAAGTTTTGGTGATCTAACAATCCGGCTCTGACAATAGACTGTCAAAAGACACTCAGCTACCTACTTTCTAAGGTGGAAAAATTACAGTGCTCATGATTAAAACACTGCTTGTGATTATTATATGGCTTATGATTAATTAAACAATTAAGGAAATAGTTAATTAAAATAATTCTCAACTAAGAGAACATGTAGACTAAACAAGCAATTAAAAGCTGCATAAGTAATCCAAGCTGATGTGTTTGGTACCTTACGTGATTTGTTTCCATTCTTCTATAAAATGCACAGATGCTCCTAGAGCATGCTCTTTTGTTAAGCTGATGCAAAAGGTTGTGAAGTTCAGATGACTCCCGTTCCCCTTCATGTCCAGTCTCTGTCCCAAGCTCTGCCACTACTGATGATTGAAACAGAAATATTAATGGAATTGTCTTGCGGCAGCATTTTGTGCAAATGACAGCGACATGGTTGAAGGATAAAGTCTCACAAGTAAGATATTGAAGGATTTCTAAAAGACTGTTGACTTTTGCTTTTACAGATCTTTGCAAATAATACTCCTATTTAACTAAAAGTCCATGGCAAATTCAGATGAATAGCTTTTTAGCTGCAATGTCAGCCCATTTTGCTTTCAGTATGAATAATTGCATCTGGAACTGAGGAAAAGAGAAGGAGTTTTGGTGCCTGTTACAGTTGAAATTCACCTTTTGCAGTTGAAGTTGTTCTCGGAATGTGCTTCCTTAGTACCAAACAAATCCCAGTGTCGGGTCCTGCCCCAGCTCTGTGATCTTTTTGTGGG
>VYXF01005137.1:216359-228585 GCA_013397295.1 Polioptila caerulea | reverse complement strand
TATTTCAGCTACCCCTGTAGACTTCAAACTGGAAAAGTCTATATATCTCTGTAATCTATAAACTTTTCCAGTGATTTGTCTGTAGAATTATTATCGTTTGTCTTTCTAAAAAGTAGAGAGATTTCTTAATAAGAATAATAAGAAATTACCTTCCTGCTGATGAAATATCTGTTCCTTCAAGAATCTAGGAAAAACTGTCTGCTGTAGTTGAGAATACTCAACGAGAAAGTTAAATGTTTCCATTGGAACTCACTTCTTCTCTTGGATCTTGAAAAACACTTCTCGAAGAAATCCTCAGCTCATCCTGACATAACACTATGTTTTCTCTCTTAAAATACTGTTTCCAGTGATAATAATTTGCTAACAAATTAATTCTATGATTTGAAAACACCTCTGCAGTGTCATTTAATAGTGTCTCTGCTTCCCATTAACTTCAGTAGTGAATGGGTTTTTTACAACAGCATTTATTCTCAGTATTTTACCTCTTTTCTCTAATTACTTCTGCTGTTAAAATGGTTACATTGTCAAGTCTGGCTTAAAATTCACAAACATTCATTGTTTGCGTAAATGGAACAAAATCTCAGCTATAAAATGCCTGTTGATTTTACAGCCTTGAATAAAATGCTATGCTTCTTATTTTGCATTATTACATTTTTTTACATTGTTCCAAAACATGCAGAACAGCTTATTTTTTTTGTTGTTCTGTATTTATACAGAATATTTCATATGAATTACAAGTTATAAAATGAACATTTATCTTGTAAGTTTTAAGTTTAGAAAACCATATGGTAAAAAAATTAACACAGCAACAGGGGTGTCTAGCATAGAACAAACTACACACTCCTCTGTAAAAATATTAATTTCATATTAATATGTGGGAGATATGAAAGAATAGCTATGACAAATAAAAAAGTGTGTTTTTCTTCTGCCACCTCATCGCTTCATGCAAAAGCACATATGGATACAGCTAGCAATAATGTAAGTAAATAAAGTTCCAGGGATTTTTTGACTGGTAAACCTCTGCCTGTGTAAGGCTGGAAACAGATTTCACAACTATTAAACTAAATAATTATATTCATGACTAAGAAAAAGTTCCAATTGTGGAATAGCACAGAATGAGGCTCTCTGCCCAAAAAGGAGTTAAGTTTAGGTGTGACTGTGTGTGTGACACCTATAACTGTAATGGAAGATGTGTGCATCTTGTCTGCCCCCTCTGCAAGCACACAAAATGAATGTAGAGATGGGGGAATAAAANACTATTAAACTAAATAATTATATGACTAAGATTAATTAATAAAATTAATTTAATAATTATATGACTAAATATTATATGACTAAGAAAAAGTCCCAATTGTGGAATAGCACAGAATGAGGCTCTCTGCCCAAAAAGGAGTTAAGTTTAGGTGTGACTGTGTGTGTGACACCTATAACTGTAATGGAAGATGTGTGCATCTTGTCTGCCCCCTCTGCAAGCACACAAAATGAATGTAGAGATGGGGGAATAAAATTCAGGGCCAGTCCCTTTTCCTTACACATAGATCACTTGTTGACCTAAAATGAAACAAAATTGGTGTTCCATTGTCTCCAGAAGAGCAATAACCAACTGGACCTGTCTCAGACCTGTCTGGTTGGACATGAGAAATTCTTGTGTAGACAGAGAAGGGATCAGTGAGAGTAACAACCTGTCCTGATGGTGAGGAGGTTTAGAGAAGCCTATACAAGCAATCAGGAGTAGTCTGTTTTCTTTTCAGGGCAGAAAGGACTGTGCTTGCTGCAGGAGCAATTTTGCCTTATCTGCTGCTAGAAGGGTTACAGTAGCTGTTCCATTTTTTTAGCAGTGTTCATAAAATTTAAATTTAGAGAATCGTTGTATATTCCCAAAGCTCAGAAGTTATAATGTCCTCTTACAGATGAGGTACTTGTAAGGGTAGTTGCTGATAAGCTCTAGATCTCCTCAGGGATACACTGAAGTCAGGAATCAAGTCCTGGGGCTCAGCCACCTGCCCTCACTCCCTCTCCATGCCCAGCCTCTCCCAAGTTGCCTGGAATCTGCACCTGCTAACTCCTGCATCCTGTTGGATGCTCAGGAAAACACAGCTCCACTTACACTTCCCATGTCTCAGCTCTCTCAGCTTTATGGCTTGGGGATCTGATTAATGTGGATGTCTTCACGAGTCATAAAATAGGAAAGTAAAAAAGACACTTAGGCTTGCTTGTTAGATTTTTCCATTCATAAACCACCCTCTGTCTTCACTATATGTTGCCACTGGATTTCTTAAGTTCTGATTATCCTTTTTCCTTGTTTTAGGCCCCAGACTCCAAACTCACAATTCTGGCAAGAGTAGTAGTTTGAAAGAATTTGTTTTAATTTAAAGAGCAGTTTTGCAGTAGGAATGCTTTATTTTCATGGCCATCTTTCTAACAGCCAGAAACTTGGAAAATGTTGCCTTTGCCCTCTGCTTTGAAAGTAATAATTTTCCATGAATTCCTTATCGGCAAGCTTTATGAAAACCAACTTAAAATGCTGAGCAGCAGAGAATACTAAGAAAGGATTCTGCTACATAAAGAAAAGTGGTTGGAAGAACAAGGATTTATTTGAGCATGGAAGGTCTCAAACTGTGATAAAGCTAAACATAATATGGCCTGTTTGTTCATCCTCTGCACCACCTTTTTTCCAAACATCACATCTGCAGTTCCCCATTCACTCTGCGACTACTAGAGGCATCACAGGCTCGTTATAAGCTGCAAAGCAGGAAATGTTTGGGATCAAGCAGCTCCTTTTGAACAAGAAAGCAGCACTCTTAAGGTGTAGCTATAATCTTGGCACTCTGTTAGTGTACACTAAATTCTGCCTCCCCAAAGGATGAAAGGAACCCCAAATCTCTCATCTCTCCTTCAGTAAGCACCTGTAGTAGGTACATGTCATTAAAACCTCTCACTGTCTCCTGCTTGCTCATAGCAGAGAGAAGAGAGCTGTGGCCTGCAGTGGGATGTTTACAGTTCCTCTGAACTCTGTCTTTCCTAAATGATAGCCACAGAGATGAAGAAATAAACCAAGATTGTTATACAGATGTTATATATTATTTTATATTATATATATATATTATATATTTAAAAACTCTTCATGACATTTAGATGCAAATCCACCCTCTCAATAAACAAATAGAAAATTTAATAGAAACACTCTCAGAAATGTGTATTTACTAAAGTTAATCTTCATTGTTTATGTCTGCATGCAGAACTATTAGCTCATGTGGCACTACTTTCCTTGCTTGTTCAGTCCCTACAGCTTTGAAATCTCACAGCAAAACAAGAATAGTAACATTTTGAAGATATGTTGAGTTATGTGGGAAATGATAATCCGAGCAGGCAGGTTGATAATTTAAGAAATACTTTACTATCTTTGTGTGTGTGTGGTTTCTATTTGATTTTTAAAAAAACAAAACAAACCAAACAACAAAAATCCCCAAACCAAAAGAATCAAGAAAAGTCCCAAACTCTCTGGTTACAGAAACAAGAAGCAGTATGGGAAATTCAGTTATTCAGTTGGATTAAGTTATTTTGGTGAGATAGAAACAAAAAGGAAGTCTGAAAGTTCAACCAAATTCCTCCATAATTGCAAGGTAGAAATGTCACTGTAAATGATGAACTGTTTATGTTGCCATGTATGCATACAGTATGTATATTACAAGTCTTTGTGTTAAAGTCACAGGTATGTCTTGGAGAACAGCTCCTCTCATGTAACAGTTTCACAGATGCCCTGCACTGAAGGACTCTCATAACTCAAAACACTCCCTTCCCTTTAGTACAATACATGAGCCAAACTGCTTCTTTTTTTTCATTTACCAATTTGAGCACAAACACACACACCCCAACCCCACATCAAAATACTGATTTTATGGTATGATTACATGTTTCTTGGAAGTTAGAGGTTTATTTGATTGAAGAAAAGCTCATAAAAAGAACTGTGCTTAAAAGTGAGTGCAGAAATAGGTGTAGATAAATTTTTCTATTTCATGCAAAAAGTGGATGATATTGGAAGGATTATCTCAAGAGACAATCACACTAAGACAGGAAATATCCCATAAGCTTTCAACACCCTTTGTATTTTTTGAGATTTACTTCATGACTGAGCCATAAAGTATCAGTCTTTTGGGGCTTACCCTCTCTCATGTTTTAAGTTTAGCAATAGTTCTACTAGAAAGCAGGATGTTTTTCTCTCCTTTTGTGACAGCTGTAAATGTTTACTTGGAGAGGCATATAAACCTGGGTATCTTTCTGAAACTGCAGAATAAAAGGAAAACAGAAACTGGGGACCCCTCAGTCAGAGTAAGGGAGGAAAGAGGCCAATGTATCTCAGTTTCAATTGTCTGGAACATTCCAAAATGCTCTTTAAAAATTGCAAAAGATATATTTTTGCCTTCTGTCCTCAGCTGCACACAGCTCTCACCAGTTATTCTTGATAATCTCTCTCAAACCAAGACAGATGTCAGAAGAGAGCAAATCCCCATATTTGCAAAAGGAGTTTATGTCCAGTAAAACACAAGACAGCTGCTCCAGAGCACTAAAGCAGCTTCCTCAGAGCAGTCTGGATCTTTGAATTGCAACTTTCTGTGATAGGTTTGGAATCCAGCTTTGCCCTCTCACTTGTTTCTGTCTGTTATTTTCCCAAATCTCAGATCTGGGTCTCTGAACTCTCAAGGAAATGGGGAGATTGACCAGATCCTTGGCCTCTGCACACCTCTGGGGCACTGCAAAAGCCTGCAAATGTCAAAGTCCTCAGGCTTGGTAGCATCCTGGCACTGCCTTATAGCCCTCAACACAGTACTGCATCTCGGGATAATTTTAATTTTTGGAGACCCATATTTCTACCCTAATATATGAAAACTATCTCCTTGCTATTCCCATGGGACACAGCAGTGTTGGCACAATTGTTCTGTATACACTGCACTTGAATGCAGAGATGAGATTTGGGGAGTTCAAGTATCTTAGAATATTTGTTCAACATTGCAAACACTGACAGCCCTTTAAAAGTTCTGTCCCGGAATCAACTGCAGAATGTCACACCTGACTCACAAATGCAGGACTGTCATGGCATGTTGTAAACAGGCAAAATCTTACCCATCAGCTTGTTTGCATATTTAGAGAATTCTGATCTGAAATCTTTTTTATTACCACTGAGATAAGGAGGCAGATGTTTAAAGGAGTATTTTTTGTGAAAATACCCTCCAGAATAAATTTAACACTCATACTTATTTATATAAATATGTTTATATTTAACACTAATAAATTTAACACTCTCCAAATGAAATCTTTAAACCGAGAACTGTTAAGTCCAAGATCGATCAACACTTGAGGTTTCTAAGGCATGTGTCATTCTTGCCTCTGAATATCTGAAAAACATTGTTTGATTCAGAAGGGTAGAGGTGTGTTTGGGATGAGCTGGCAAAAACTTTTCTGTAAAATGAAGCTGTGAATGTAGGCTGAATAAATCCACCGTGCATGTGTTGAAACCAAGCTGCAAAATAATTGTTGTTTATTTTCACAGTTGTAGAGGCTGTTCTGGACTCACTGCTGTGCCCTTCAGGGTGACAACCAGCCCCCTACCCTCGGCACCCCAAGCAGTCAGGCTCACACATGCCAAGTGTGGCTGGAGTTTCTCGGCCAGGAGTCCAATTTGCAAAAGACAAACATGGACATAAATAAAAAAAGTACACTTGTGCTCATCGTCTTGTGATAAGGAATCATTGAAGATTTCGGTTGAATTCCTTGTGTTCATCACAGGATCCCAGTTTGCTGCCATATCTGCTGAACATTAAGGTCTGAGCAGTTCCCCTGGAGCTGATTACTCCTTCCTAACTTGTGCATTCCCCTCTCTGATGCTGGCAGGAACTGGCCCCAGCAATGTGGTCTACAGAAGGGATTCAGGCTGAAATAATCCTTTTTTTTTTTTTTTTTTTTTTTTTTTTTTTTTTTTTTTTTTTTTTTTCCTAAAAGGGTTTTTTTTTTTTTTTTGACAGTTATAGCCCTAGAAGGTTCTCATATGGCCCAAAAACGTGAGCTAGAGGGGAGAGAGGAAAGAAAGTGAAGTGGCAAAGATAAAGGCTGGAACATCTCTTCCTATTTGCTCATGGAAGTACAAGAATAGCTACCTGTGTTGGCTCTTTGTAGGTAGAGAGGCACCTCCTGAAAGTGGTTTTAAGATTCCTTACTGAAATGTATCTACTAATGCTGATCATCTTTAAAGTGCCTATCCCTCCCCACTGACTGAAGAAACATCATGGGGAAAAAATTCAGAATGTACATCCAATTTATGGACTTGTGAAATTGTTGAAATATACCTCCTTACAAGACTATTTTCCTGTATTAATGTGTTACTACATTTTTTCCTTTAAATCTTGATAATTTTGTTTTGTGAATGGCTGTTGCAAGATGAAAAAGAGTTAAAGTATCTTTTAAATATGTCTTTGTGCTGCTTTTAAGCTAATGTATTACATTTATAGAGATTCCTGCTTATAAAACTTAATACACTGCCTCATTCCTTGGATAACATGCAGTTCCATTACACAAATGGAAGGTATATTGCATAAATGATACCCAGGGAGCTGGAGCATGACTTGCACTTTCTCATGACCAAATCAGAAGAGTGAATCACCAGAGCAGACCTGTCACCTAAACACCATCTCTCTTGCATCACTACCTGCATTCTGCCTTTGTATGGCCAGTTGTATGGGATGGACACCCCACCTGTGTGAGGATCACTGCTCAGTGTCCAAGGTCTGAACCATCACTGGTCAATTTGCTCAGTCCTGTAGACCTCAGCAAGTTTCCTTTGGGCAAACTCATCTCTAAGATGGCTTTCCTGGTCCCTCTCAAACCAATGCAAATTTCTGGCTGTTATTCATCTCAGCCCAGAGAAGTGATTTGGAAGAGGTCAAACAAATTTCTGACTCTACCTTCCTTCTGGGAAGCATAAATTTCTCTCCATTGACTGTAAAGTGAAATAGGAGTTCCCATCCAGTGACCCTCCCTTAATAACTTCCCTCCAGGCACAGCTTTATTTCAGGACCATATGTAAAAACACATATATAAGTTCAGTTAAACTGGCTTTCAACATAGGGCTTTTTGTCCATGGTCACACCATGTAGGATTTATCTTTCATAAGCCTTATAATAAAATGAACTTTGCAAACTGCCAAAGCTATTAATCAAATACCAACCATTATCAGATCCTGAGAGCCTTTTTTCAGAGGCATTGGGGGAGATTAACTTCACAACACCTTCAACTGATGTCTGCAGCCATGGGCATCAGATAAGTAATAAGGCTTCTCATTACAGGCAGCAGGATGAAGAGGCTGAAATACAAACCCTGGGTCCATTTTGCTGTTCCTGCTGACAAAATTCTATCTCTTAAAGCAGAGAATGATGAATCAACATACTGGGTGCTGGAGAGCTGGAAATAAACACTGTTCCTTAGACTTTGGGCTGAATTAGGAAATGAAAAATTTCTTTGAACATTTTTGGGCCCCAAAAACAACTTACAAGTAAGTCTCCTAAGTTGTCAAAATTTATCATTAGAAACAGCTGTAAAAGATGGGAAAATATTTAGTTGACTTATAAGCTTACAAAATTAGACTGAGTTGATTTGACAGGAGTTATTTTAACCAATTTTTAGAAGATATACAGTAGTGTCTTGGTAGATTTTTTGGTTTAGATTCCATCAAGAATATTTTTTTTCTACATATAGAAATGTTTTTGATATTTTATAAAAACATTTTAGCATTTAAAATGCTGCAGTCACTTTTCACAGAATCATAAATATAGTTAAAATGCAGATCCTACTGCCAGTTACAAACACTGGCTGTTGAGAGCTGACATCAGAAACACTGTTAGAGCACTGACCTTGCTCTTCTCTATTAAAGAAAAGGAGTAACAAATTTAAAAATCCTGTATTTTAAATTATGTGTGGCTATGGGCTGCAGTGTGATAGGACTTCCTGCTCTTGCCACTAGAGAGCAATGTAAGCCTTCTAAGTTTACATATTTCTCACCCAGCTAACCTGGAGTTCTCTCCTTCTCTATTACTATTCATTTAAATTTCTCCTCAAGGGTGATGCAGGATTTGTGGAATGACTTATAGAATAGAATATGCTAAATATATAAAATATTATTAGCTGCTAGTCACTAATTTTTGATGAAAATTATGAGCTTCAAAACAGAAAAGACAAAAAAGAGGCAGACCTTGTGATGTTCCATTTATACAGGCTCACAGAAAATCAATTGGTTAAAATGGAATTCCTCTGATTTATATTAGTATAGTGGGAGGAAAATATGTCCCACAAGTCTGTGAATTCCTGAGCCTTCTTAGAAAGTAAAATGTACCTATCAGAGGTCGAAGGGAGAGAGAGGTTTTTATACTCACATGTTGTATTTAATGCCCTATTCCTTTGAAAGAGGCGCTGCTCTTATCAGCCCTGAGATAAAAAGCATAAAAAAAATTACTGTCCATCCATTACAACATGTGGAATAATCTGATTTAATTGACTTCAGCAGTTCACTCTCTCTTACACTCTTACAAGTATTTTGAAGTAAACCTTTCCTGTTTAATGCATAAGGAAGTGAAAAAAGCCATCAGCTAGGGGGTGACTCAGGTCTGCTTTCCTGTTGCCCATCTCTGTCCATCCCTCAAATGCTTCTTAAAATAAAATTAGGCGTCTCTGCCTTCCAGATTTATTCAAACAAGTTTATCACTCTGATGAGAAGTTGGCTGCAATTCAAAGATTGCACATTTCCAATGAACACCATTAAAACAAAATGCAGAAAAAAAAAAAAATGCCAGCAACATTACAAAGAGACATTGCTGAACAGTTGGGTAAGATTCTACAGGAGGACCTCAGAAACCAGATCAGTGACTTGGCTGCAGAGAGAGAAAAGGAGGAAGAGAGTAGGATAAGGGAGAAGAAAATAAGATAACTTCATGGGAATCTTTTCCAATTGAGAACAGCGAGTAAAACTGCCTTCTCTATTGCTTTGGAGAAAAAAATACAGTATGGAGTTTGTTATTTGGTGTGTCTCTGTTTTTGGTGCCCTGGGAGTTCAAAGTAGTTGAATAGATTTAAACACTTGAATATGAGGGTAAATATAAATACTTGGGGATTTTTCTTTTTGTGTTCATTGCTGTTTTAATTTGGTAGGCCAAAGTGATGCTCTCTAGGGAAGCATAAACCTGCAGCCAGGGCATGATTAGTTCTCAAGTTTGACTGGATCTAAGGCAAGATTTTTAAAAATGGAGGAATCAAAAATATACAATGGAAAAATCTTAGATGTTGGAGAGAGTCTGAGCAAAAGAACCAGTGCTGCCGCTGATATTGTCCTTCCTGGGATAAATTCCATCCTGCAAGGGCAGATCTGCAGCCTTTTTCTTCTGTTGCTCTGAGTTTTCTGAGGATTCTTCTGGGGGAAGCTGTCTATTCCCCTCAAGGGATTTTCTTCAGCTCTTATTTGCCATTGACTATATAAATGTTATATTCCCCCATCCCACAATCATTTATGGGATCAGCTGGAAGAAGTACCTGGGGTCAGAACTGACAGTCACTACTATGGATGGAAATTTCTCCCTTGAGCAGGGAAACACAGGAATCACCAGGAGCAGTTTAAATCTGTATTTCACACAGTAATGTTGGTTAAGTCACTATGCAATACAAATGGGAGCTTGTGCTTTGGGTCCAGGCTCCTTAATTTCTGCTAATTTCAGAGTAATAGTAGCCCACTGCAGTCACATTTTCATTTTTTGTCTGATGACACCCTCATGCTGTTGAAATGAGGGTGATGTAAGTCAAAGGAGAAGCAAGAGCACAGCTTCCAGTGCTGACTGCAGCACTTCTATACACATCTTAATCACACGCTCTCTGAAATGTTTCTCTTAATTTCCCTTGTGACCAGCTCTTTTGAAGTTTTAATACGTGACCTGTTGCCGTCTACTCGAATAGCTCTTTTCTCCCTATTTGCTCTTTTTCTATGCTCTTTGGAACATTATTTTTCTTAGTACAGGCCCTTTTACTCTCTTGATGGAATAATGGAAAAATATTCTCAGGAACCCGTTCTTTCATCATAACTATGTTATGCAATGATCCTATATAGTTTATCTAGGTCAGATACTTAAATTGCATTGAAATGAACAGACAAACGTGGACTTCAGGCAGGTCATTTATTTCAGCTCAGAATGCTACACTGCACTACAGTGTGCTTTAACCAGAGCTGGCCAAAATGAGTGAAAATTTTGTCAATGATGACTGCTTCCATTTTTCAAGGATTTTTATTTTTCAGAGGGTTTTTTCCTTCTGTTTTTTGGGTGGTTTTGGGGGCTTGTTTTGTTGGGAGTTTTTTATAGGAAAACAGTATAGATATGCACCTACCTTCAAAGACAAAAGAATTGAGGGGAAAAAAAAGGAAGAAATTTCAAAATAATTTCTGAAAATTCATACTTTATTGTATCAGCAGAATCAATAATTTCTAGCAGCAGAGGATCTATAGAGTAAGATTGAGCTATTTTGATTCTGTATACCTCAAATAAGTCGAGCATATTTCACACAACCCATTTAACTGGGGCTGAAATGAAAACACTAAAGTCCTTTTAAAAAAGAGGGAAGAAAGAAGAGAAGTCTATGCTTATATTGCTTTGAGCTGCACGTGGCAACTGACCTCACTGTCTGTCTTGTTTTCATTTAGTAACCTCACCTTAATAAGCTTTTTTATTGACCCTATAGATCTTTAACATAATAACAACAGCCCAGAGGTACTGGCAAAGAGAAGGTCAATGTGTGCCTTCTCATTCCAGTCTGAATGTATTGATGGCATCATTTTATAAAGGCACCAAACTAAATAGGCAGCAAAGTGGCCTCTGGCAATGAAAATGGTAAAAATGGAATCTGGAAGGCTCCATACACACTTGAAAGCTGGGCAGCTTCCGGTCAGCCCAATAAATTCAGTTTGAAACTGCATTCAGTTATAAACAATTAAAGTTATAAACAATTAAACAAGTCAGTAAAAAACAATGACTATATATACTCTATATAACTATAATAACTATGCAGCTGAAAAGACACTTCTAGAGAAATGTGAGTTTGTAATTCCAGGGGAAATCTCAGCCACTGCAGTTTGGGGATTGCTTATGTTTTCACTGATCATAAGAAGTCAAATCATATATAAATTCAAACCACTCCATGCAATTTGAAATATATTAATGAGATTTGGAAGACATTAGAAACATTACATAGTTTATGGTTGTTTTCATCCATCTCCTTCATCGAGTTTTCCCAGAAGCCTCCACTGCCCTGTTTGTGGCAGAGCTAATGAGAACTGATGTCTCTGTGTGTTTCTGCCTGAGCCCAGCTGAAATGAGTGTGCTGGGCCTCTGGGCACTGTGGTAGCAGCTTGTTTTCAGAAGGAATGAGGAGTGTTCACCTCCTGCCTGCCTTTAATACCACCTATTGCAGCACTCAGATTCTCACATTGTAAAATGTTGTGGCTCTGCTCGTGGGTGATGTCAAGGTCGGTGGACCAGCTTTTGCTAATGCAGACACATTTAATGTGTTGTCAGTGGTGTTTGGGTATCTCTGAGCACCAGCCAGCTCTGAAACAGGGAAAGGAAATTTCCTTCTCTGTTTGGAATTTGTATTTTCATGGGAGAGCAGCACAAGTCTGGTTCGAGTCAGAGGTTTAGGGTGTTTCTGGGCTTGTAGGAAAGCCTCTATAAAAGACAGAAAGCACTTAGTTGGAAACAGATGGGTGCATCAGGCTGTGCTCTGTGAACCCAGGAGGGAAATGGGGCAGGGAGATTGGAAAGGAACTGAAAGTTATGCCTCATATTTCCTCATACACTTTTCCTGGTGAAGCCTCTGATTTGATAGTGACAATAAAATTAACTTGCATCATATGAAATTTCTCCAGGTATTTAACAGACTACTCTGCAAAAGAACAAATCTGACCACAGTCTGAGATACTCAATGTGACTGTAATTAGCTGATATCCAAACAAGTAGACGCTGGAGAACATCAGAATATTGAAATTTAAAAATCACACACAAAAATGAGGTAATTTTAATTTCTAGGCTTAAAAAACATACTTTTATTTCTTCAAAGTAATTTACGTATTTTGGATTTGTATGCATTACTTTTCTTTCCTTCCTTCCTTCCTTCCTTCCTTCCTTCCTTCCTTCCTTCCTTCCTT
>VYXF01005137.1:167190-216308 GCA_013397295.1 Polioptila caerulea | reverse complement strand
TTTGGATTTGTATGCAGTATCATTTTTTCCTTCCTTCCTTCCTTCCCCCTCTCCACTCCCTCCTTTAAGTTGTAGAAAGGCAGGGAGGGGACAGAGCGAGGACACTTAAGAGAAGAAAAAAATTATTATTATTAATTTTCTCATTTCATTAAAAAAATATTTTTTAAAAAAAGTTTATTTTTTCACAGTTTTGCATTATAAAGAGCCCAAACTCAGCATTTATTGAGTCTGGCTGCAATCTTCTTTTGTTAGAAGATAGTTTTTTCCTTTTTTATTGTATGTTGACTTTACAAATACAATGTTTATGGCTGTAGCATAACATGATTACACGGTTGTGTTTTATTGGCTGTTATGAATTTCTGTGTGAAAAGCAAATGAGGCTGGAATATTAAGTCTAATAACATTATTTATCACTGATTTTGATGAACTGTTCTGATAAAAATGTTAGTCAATTTAATTCATTGAGGACTAAAACAAACAGTTCATTATAGTGAATTAAAAAATAAATCAAACCATAGCTTTTTCTCAAAAAATATACCAAATTTTATCTTTTTACCACATTGTTAATAGTTTCAGCTTATATCTTTAAGAAGCAGGTTCCAATTGACTGGCTTCAAATGCAAGAGTTTGTAATGATATTTTATGCTTTTCACCAAAACTGCTGGAGAAAATTTGAAAATTTTTTTTCGAAAATAAATTGCTTTGTCAAAACAGAATTCCAAGTTCCTGTATTCCAGTTTCAGCATAAAATGTTTTCTTTACCAAGAGAAAATGCCACTCCAGAGAAGGCCAGGAGTAGAAGAGTAAGAAAGAGCAATAAAGCTAAAACTGGCCAGTTTCACATTGGAACTGAAGATGGAAGGGGAATACAGGTCTGGGTTTGATGCAGAGGCACCAAGTGGGTCCTGGCAGCTGTCCATGTGTGCACAGGGCAGCAGCCACCTGGTCTGTTCAGTGGAAGCTGGAAAGGAATTCACATTGAAGTTGCCATCAGGGCCCCTGCTCAGTTGCCCAAATGCACGTGTCTAATGCTGTGGGGGACAGCCTTGAGCTCACAAAAACTCCTGGAGTGTGTCCTGGGGGCAGGATGCCCCTTGGGTCTGCCTGTGGGCTTGCTGATCAAATCCTCAGAGCCATCCACGTTAACAGCTGTCTATAGCTTGAGCAGCAAAAATACTGTGCCAGGGGTACAAAGGAGCATGGTAAGGCTCAAAGCAACAAAATTGTAAAGGTGCACAGGTGAATATGGTAGTGAGGGACCTAGAACCCAAGGGGACAGTTCTGCCAACACCCAGCATGAATTTATTTGGTGACTTCAGCAATCCCATCTACAATAGTAGATGTACATCTACAATGTCAAGCACAGAAGGAGCAACCTGTCAATTATGGTTTTATCTATCTGAGTGTGAATAATATTCCCCAAAATGCTTTTTGCTTGGAGTTACTGATTTGTGACAGATCCTATCTCTCACACATACACAAGATTTGGTGTATATAAACCAGATTTGAGAATTTAATAACCAAGTTTTAAAGTCTAAGTTGTCTACATGCCAAGGAATTTGTAAAAATTCATACTTTAGGCTCTCTTGAATTCTATCACCTTTTACTTTAGGAAGGCACGGAAATAAGAAAGAGAGAAGGTGCTATAAAAATAATAAATATGCATGCTATAGTATATTGGTCAATGCTTCAGTACACTGCCAACATATTCAGAAGCAATAAAACTCAGATGACCTGGAGAGGAGATGAACCTTGCTCTTGTCCAACCTTGATTTCATGAAAGGAGATAAGTGCTCTTGCCACACCATAAAACATGTTCTGGTACTTCCTTGGCAAGATAATTCATAACTGTAACTCATCTCCCAGATTGTTGTCTCCTGAATTAAAAAAAAAAAAGAATCTAATCCACTATAGAAAATAAGTTGCAAGTGGCTTTGTTCCATTGCATTGATGGCAGAATAAGGAAGAGGCAGTCTTCATATAATTAAAAATCTGCAAATAAAAAGACTCAGGTCAGCACTCATTTAGGATTGCATCAAGAGGAGGCTGCTGAGGTCATTGGTTTTATTTTTAACTACTAACACATTGGTTTCAACTGCAGAAGCTGATCCTCAAAAGAACTCTGAGAATAAACATTCTTATTCACTGCTTTCTTTTTAAAAATAAAACCAAAAAACCTTGAAGATTAAGCTACTTATCACCACTTTCAGGGTTATGTTCTCCTTTTTTTTTCATGGCTTGTCTAGCTGGAGCCTCAAAATCAATTAACTGAAAGGTCTTCATCACCTCTGGAATTCCACTCATTCACATCAGTAATTACAGAAGGTCTCCATGAAGCAGTGGTTTCTCAAAGAGTTAATTGAAATGCAGGAACAGCTTAATACTGATTCAGCAGACTTAGCTCTAAACTTCAAAGGAATTGTGATTTACCACTTGGTTCTTTGTCTATTTAAATTAATCATGTTGCTCAAAGGCGAGGGAAATGAAACATTTGAGGCCTCAGAATCATTCCAGCATAAATGTTAAAATACATTACCCCTTTGAGACACAAATTCTGATTTTTATTTTTATTTCTTTTATAAAATATTTATTTCACCAAGTGTCTATTTCATCTAACTTTCCTGGCAAACACAGGATTTGCTCCCCCAAATCTCTGAACTGTACACCACATCTAGGTTTATTAACCTTAAATACACTAATGTAACAAAACACCCCAGGGCCTGACTCAAGTTTTACAGAGGTAACACAAAGCTTATCAGATCTATGGTTTACTTACTCTTGAGACGGAGTCGGCTGCCCAGCATGATTCATGATTCAAAACTTCAAACAGGTATCTACAGTGGCCTGAGATTTGGCATGAAATAATCTCAACACACATGAAATGAATCCGTTTCACACCTGCACTGTGAACTTGCATTCTGATCCCCAGATATGCAAAGAGAGATTTCACCCCACAGGCATCCCTGGATCTGACATGCAGTTATGTTCTTGTCTCACTGCTGAAGAAGATTGGCATTATGGCTGCCTGTTAGCCTCTGAAATGATGGGACAGTGACAGAATTTAGTACCTCTGAGTGTCTTCTCTCCTCTCTAGCCTGCTCCATCCTGTTGCACACGACCCATATGAGAAAAATTAGAAGGATGTCTCCAACATGACAGGCTGAGAGGAGGATCTGCCTTGTCTTGTAGAAGTGTTCGAAGTGGCCCAAAAAATCAGACTGTCTTTTTGTCTTATTGATGTCTTCTCCAAAGTGATTCTCTGTTTCTCAGTAAAGGATGAGCCCTGAAAGACTCACAGGGTAAGAGAGACATCATCTCCTCACTTTTCTATGAGGGAAATTTAACTCTTTCCTATAAACTCTCAAGAAGGGTAGTTGCTAGTTTTCTCACTTCCTAGATGTGCAATCTCCTCATTACAGCTTTCAGGACGAGCAGATAAGTGTAATTAGATTTTTTTCTTGGAGGGAGGGCAAAGTCTGCTGCACTTTTCACATTCTTTGAAGTGAGAAGGGTCATTTTGTAGCACCATTTCCTTAGTCATCATTTTCATCTGTGTATTTTCTGTAAATAACAAGCTTAATTACTAGCTCTTGATTATTAATCACTGTCAGTGCAGGATAATTCTGTTGTGAAAAAAGACTGTGGTAAAATGATCCTTTACTCAGCAGCACAGCACTGAGTTCCCACAGCAGTACGTCAGTGATTAAGACTGTGATTTTCAAAGTAGCTCCAACCCACTATTGAATTGAATTCTACCCCCCTTAGGATCCTTTGAAAATCTCAGCCGGAAATTACTTTTCCGTGTTTTTTGATTTTTGTATCAACTGCAGAACCATCATGGCTCAGATTGACTGCTCTTGCTTGTTTTCCTTCAGAGGTGTGTCTGCCAGACCTGATTTGGACCAGTGGCAATTGTGTGGTCCTGGAAACCTGGTGGGAGCCATGGAAGTGTACAGATGCACTTCCAGGTGTGATGGGAAGAGGCAGGGCTGATCCCTGTCCCTCAGCTCCCCATGTCTGCTGAGAAACCCTGTGCACTGTGCAACATATCAAATGGAATTGTTAACTCTCAGTCAGCTGATTCTAGGGATGTTGTTTACTGCAAAACTAACTGTAAGAGTGCCACCAACCATAGTCCCCTCCTCAGGTTTACCAGGGTGTAAAATGCAGCACAACAGAACTCAGACCCTTTGGTGAAAGCTAGTGAGGAAAGCCAGGTGGGATGGGATGATGCTGGGAGGCATCATTTGATGAAGGGCACATTTATTGCAGTAATCAGAAGTGTGAGTTCTCTTTGCACAGCACTGCAGAAGTGTTTCATAACCTGGTCCTGAGAAATGTGGATCTCTGAAAGGCCTGCTGGCCCCAGCCTTCCTCATTGTAGTGCTACAAATGAGCTGTCTCACTCCAGGCTGGAGTCTCATTCCTCTTTCCCTTGGATGTTTGCACTGTTTCAGCCTCAGCTCCTGATCTACAGTTCACAGATGATTCTAGAGGGTTTTTTTTTTCTTCTGCAGTTGTTACCAGCTGCTTTTTCGTTGTTCTCTGTTTAACTACATGACATGTTTAACTCCTTTTGTCACTGCTTAAATGCCACCTATTACAAGAACTTTATGACTGAAGTTTCTAAATACGGTTTTTTGTGCAGCAAGTCATTGAACTTAAGTAATTTTGAG
The DNA here is from genome assembly GCA_013397295.1 of Polioptila caerulea. Lineage (NCBI taxonomy): Eukaryota > Metazoa > Chordata > Aves > Passeriformes > Certhiidae > Polioptila > Polioptila caerulea. The sequence goes on along the minus strand of VYXF01005137.1, from coordinate 211,632 downwards.
AGGTTTAGAAAAATTCAAAGAGCACAGTTTCTTCCTTGTTTTTCCCTTTTCTTCCATAGGAGAAAACTTGTTTAGCACATTGCTGAAGAAATGGAAAGCAGGGATGGCAAAACAGTCATCACAGCTCCAAAAACTCCAGTGCTAGAGCACACAGAGCCTCACATGGTGCTAAAACCTACCACAGGTTTGCTCTAGGTCCCTGCCCAAAGCCTGAACCTTCCAACACCAACTTGGCCCTGTTCTTTTCTTTCACAGTTGAGCACCACCCTGAGAGGTGTAGCAGTGGGGGAGGGAGAGTGCTGGTACCCTCTGAAACATCTCTCTGCCTGCATGTTCTGGGTGGAGAGGATACCTCCCAAATCCAGCCTAAAAGCAACAGCCCTGTCCCAGATCCTGGCATGTGAACCATGCTGCAGTTGCCACTATTTCATGACCCAGTCATAGAGAGCTCCTTATTTGCCTCTGAATCGTGTCATGCTTCCTGCTTTCTTTCTACTGTTATCACATACACACATTTTTTTTAAAAGAAAAGTATATTTTCTCCTTGTATCTGAAATATAGTACATCTCTATTTACCTGAATGCTGATATTGTTAACTTTATTTGGCAAAATTTCATTTTCTGGGGGCAGAGGAAAAGAAAACAGTGTTCAATTAGTAATAGGTACAGTTCATCTCGTTTTATGACCTGAGATATTCACCTGCCTAGAGCAGAGCTAAACTTGGACAATGCTGGACATCCAAATCTGGTCAGGCTATTTTGAGGGAAAAGAGTGAAAAGAGCAACAGGTTCTAAGCACCTGAATATGTTCCCAGCAGTTAAATACCCCTAGAGACCTTAACATGTGCTTTCATAAACTATTCTGAAAGGTCACAGATATTTCATGGCTTGCTGTCTTTTCCCTGCATTGTTTCCTTTTCAGGTATCACAGAGGTGGTTTAGGCAATGATCAGGTAATATAGAAACAAATGGGGTCTGTAGCACACACCCTTGGAGCTCTGTATGGTTCCACTCAAGTACACAACTACTGCAGAGCAGAGGCAGCCCCTGGCTTCCTAAAACTGAAGGTAGCAATTGTAAAAAATTCCCAGCATCCGCTTAAGTCAAGGATTTCCACAGCATCAATGACTTATACACAAGACTTAAGGTGACAGAGAAGTAGCAATGGCATGTCTAGCCACAGTGCTGTGAATTAGTTTAAATTATTTGTACTGTAGGTCTATTAGCAAAGATTAGCATCAGCATTATCCCTCCCTTCGTGCATGTGTGTGTGGAGGAGGAGTTGACAATTTTGGCTGCATTAACTTGTCAGATAAAACAGATAATATATAATATGGCACATCTGCCTTTGCTCTAGACTGTGTTATATGTGCCCCTCTAAAGATGAGACAGATGAATTATCCTATTTAGCTGTATATGTAACAGCCTGAGGCAACTGAGAAGGGAGTTCTGCCATAAAATTTGTAATTGCTGGAGGCATGTTTGTCTCTGGTTGATGTAATTTTGAGCATCCCATTTTATACTTCTCAGAAAGAAACACCTACCCTTTCCCCAGCCTCTGGTATCAGAGCTGACACCTCATTCCTTGTCCTTGCTGTGAGATCAGTCAGCTGTGCTGTTTTCACCTGGGAGCAAGGCTGGTCTGATTTATGTTTCCCAACTATTGCTATGAATACCATCTTTTAATTGTGGTTGTATAGGAAAGAGTAATATTTAAATTTTATATGTTCTATATTCCTACTGCTGTGAGCCTGGGCTGTCCAGTGTCTCCCTGGTTGTGTGTGATGTTGACAGTGATGGAAGCCAAACAGTTTGGGTGTTCTCTGGAGTGTCTGTGACTAGGAATTCCTCTGTTCAAAGGTCAGGACCAAGATGGAGTGAAGCATTTCCTAAATCATCCAGAAGTGTTTCTAACTGTTCTTGTATAAAGTGGATGATTTCAGGCTCAATATCCTACTGGTGCCTATTGGATAGGTGTACCTTGGTGGCACAGGCAGGCTTCTGTGATTAATAAAATTTTTCCTTGCTGTGATAACTCTGGACATTGGGTCTGAAGGGGGGCCCAGAGGGAGAAAACCTGCAGCTGCAGAAGAGATAAGCCATATAGAATGATACATTTGTAGGACTCTCAAAAATCACGTAAGTGAAACCCCCAGGCTGAGGAGACAATCAAACCTAGCTCTGTTCCTGCTGATTTAGCTCCTTAATTAAGGGGCACCCACTGTTAGATCAGATTTTTAAGACCAGGGAGTTATAATTGCTTTGCCTCATCCCAGTCGATGTCCCCTGGTACTGCAGAGCAGACTCCTCACAGGATCAGATGGAGCTCATGGCAGAGCTCGTGAGAAGTGGGTTCCTGCTGTGCAGGAGAGGACATGGCCACCCAGCTGTGTGCCCAGGCCACCCTGTCACTGCCAAGGAGTGGAGCAGGGATAGCCTTGAGATGCAGGGAGCTGCTCCCAAGGCACTGCAGTGTCCCAGCAGCCCCTCTGAGGCTGCCTGGACTTCCTCTGGAAATGACAGCTTAACCACAATACCTACAGGTGCCTTCTGGCACACGGCTGTATGCAGGTGAGCCCGAGGCAGACATCAGCCCACTCCATCCTGCCTCTTCCCACAGAGAAGAAAGCTGATGCACAGGCTGCAGGGAGTGCAGTGTTACACTGCAGCAGCCACCTGCCTAATGATTTTGACATAGCCTAAATCTGTATATTCTGTGATCCATTGAAGCTGTTTTTGTCGGGTCAAAATATGTTTCTTTTCCTTTCAGGAGAAGATAAGCTCACTTAAAGCAGCCCATAAAGCTTTTAACTCACTTTTCCCTGGAATTCAAAGTATTTTTCCTTTAAGGGATGAGACAGTGAAATAGTTTCTTGCTGCTACAGTAACTTAGAAAGAAGGGAAAACACAGGGAGAGTGAGCTGTCAGCTGGGTGACCCCATCATCTCAGTACCTGTCTGTGATACGAAACTTAGGCACAGAGAAGTCGTTTCTTTTGGTGCAGGGAATAGATCAGATCCAAGAAAGGGTCTTCTGTCTCTTTGCTGGCCTCTTTTGGGATTCTCAGACTGTGAGGAAAACTCTGTCCTTTTCTCTCCACCTGTCAACACCCTTGCCCTCTGCAGTAGGATCTTTTTGGCACTGCTGTGATGAATTTCTTTTCAGGAATGATTTCAGAGGCAGGAGGAGATCTTTGTGTGTCCCCTGCAGCACATCCAAGGCTCCTACCTACACCCCTGCTCAGTGATGACCCCTCAGGAGCTGCTCCTCTCTCACTCTCTGCTGAGTTGCTGACATCTAAAAGATACTAAACACACTGGACAGTCAAGGACTGAACACGCTGGACTGTCAAGGACTGAACAAAAGCATTTTACAGCTCCAACTGAGTTATTGAAAGCAGTTTTCTGTCTGTAACTGTCTTGGGTTTGTGTGTGTGTCACATTTAAATATATCCTTGCATAGGGTTAATAGATGCACTTCGGAGATAGCTGCTCACAACAAATTAATGAGACATTTCAAGACAGAATTCTTACCAGCTAATTAAATTACCTGCCTAGCTTACTAGAATTAATCACTGCACTCCCAATATATTTGTGTAAATAGACAGATTTTCATGTAAATTAAGTGATATTTGAGATGGATGATGAATTTCTGTTGTTTGGCAGTTCTAATGCTTAGTACAGAAAAAAAGATAAAATTACTAGAAAATATTGTTTGTTACTGCTACCACATATCCAAACCACTTTACCAGTTTCTATACCTATATATCACACAATGGGGTGAACCTGCTCCCTTGGAGCTAAAAAACAATATATATCTTTTAAAGTCTGATTTCTGACATTTAATAGTCAAGCATGAGAGCAACTGTATCTGTCAGAGAAATGACTTTTGGAGAATTTAAGAGACTTAAATTACGGAAGTCTTTTGCTGGTGATCTATATTTCTTCAGAAGGTTATAACAATGAAAAAGAAAAAAACCCAAACAAAAAAACCCAGCATTTTATAGATATATTTTAGACTTAAATAACAGAGGGCCTTAAAAACATTTCCCTCTAATCCATTCACTGCTTTCAGTGAGGAGAGAAAGCTTTTAAGATTTTCTATCAAGAAAGATCTAGAATAGGAATAAAGAAAATTGGGTTCTTTCTCTACCCCTCTCTCCAATTCAGCTGCATGAGCCACTTTGTCCTTCAGTGCCTAAGCTTCCTCTTTCTCTTTGTTCCCTGTATCATCAGTTGCAGTGCATCCCCTGTAAATGCTCTTTTACTTCCTATAAAGAGTGAGAGACCATTAAGAATGGAGTAAAATAAGACTATCTCATCTTACTGCCTTTAGAAAAACTATAAAATTCAAATTGATTTAATAAAATTTAAACTTTTTTCAATTATATTATACCTATGTAAATACCTATGTATATCTAAGTAATTTTTCATATGCAAAAACAATTCCTAGGGAAGGAATTTATTATAGTTTCTGGCTTTACATTTTCACTAGACCTAAAGATCCACATCTAAAGTCTTCTCTCAGCAGCTGTACTGACATTGAGCAATTCAGCCCTGGGTACAGATGAAATTGCATTTGCTACAGCAAATGTTGGGAATCCATTCCTTGAAGACTCAGGTATAAGGCTGATCTGGCTTTATTCCTGTATAGAACTGCCAGGTTAAGGAATGAAAATTCTCCCAGGATGGAGTTGCATAGTCCTTCGTCTCACAATGTCTGTTCTGCTGCTGCTTGTGTGTGGTGGATCAGCATTACAGTTATTACAAGTAGAGAGGAAATTCAGCCAAGGATGATGGAATGATTAAATTATTGATTCCCTCTTCATCTGGAATGTGCCATCAGTCTCAAATATTTGTTCAATTTCAAGGCTTCCTGTATTTTCCATTTTCCAGAAAGCTCCAGCATAAGCAAGATCAAAGATTGTGCTTTCACATAAATGGTTTCTTTCATGGAACATGGTTTTTAACGCCTTCCTACCCCAGAACATTCAAAGCCATACTTAAATTACTTTACTTTTCTTGGTGATGTTTTCCTTCTAAAGATTCATATGTACTGTCTCTCCTAGGCTCATGAATTGTAGTCCTAGGTCTGGATATATTTCTGTGGCTTTCAGAGGTCAGTTTATAATATGCATAGTTCACAAATGCAGGATGATTAGGCACCGCTGCTGTCAGAGATTTGGCTTTTGGTCAGCTAAAGGACACAGTGTGGAGTACCAGACTCCACCTGCACTGATCTTCCAAGAGAGCTAGCTTTGGTTTAGAGTTTGAATTCCACTTCTTCCCTTTTTTTCTGTTTGTGTTAGAATATTTACAGAAAAAAATCCTTCTGCCCTAAGACTTTTTCTTAAGAGTAACAAGGAATTGTCCTTACTCATGCAAAACATGTTCTGAGCTCCCTAGCAGCATTTCACTGCATCTTTTCCATTATTGGTGGCATGGGTTTTTCCCTCTTAGGTCAATCTGATCAAAGTGTTATACAGTGTTCCAAATTAGGTTTTCTTACTGTTACGGATGTTGTCATCAGTGCTTCCTTGTTTTCTCTGAAATCACCTGGTTTGATCCAGCCTGGGTTTGCATTTTCCTCTTCTTCTTCCTTCTTCTCATGTGAGAAACAGTTCCTGAATAATGTTGCCATGTGTTAGTTGTTCTGTTTATGTCTTATTTAATTTCCTTTTCTGTAATTTCTGCTTGAATTATTACTATGCCTTTCAAGCACTTTGCTGAAATACACTGAGACATATTCATCACCAAAAAAAACCGCAAACCTTAACCAAATACAAAAAAACTTCATGTTCACTCTCTTATTAATGAAAGAAAAATTATTTTTTAGACAAGTTTAACAAGGGTGAGGTGAGCTGTAATTAAACTGCTGTAATATTCCAAGGAGTTGTGATGAGATATAAGGTAACATTGGTATTGTCAACTCAGGTTACATAGGCATCTTAATTAAACTGTGATNGAGACATATTCATCACCAAAAAAAACCGCAAACCTTAACCAAATACAAAAAAACTTCATGTTCACTCTCTTATTAATGAAAGAAAAATTATTTTTTAGACAAGTTTAACAAGGGTGAGGTGAGCTGTAATTAAACTGCTCTAATATTCCAAGGAGTTGTGATGAGATATAAGGTAACATTGGTATTGTCAACTCAGGTTACATAGGCATCTTAATTAAACTGTGATTTTAAAGACCACAGGAATGTGATTCAAAAGGCTATGCTCTGTGAAGGCAATGAAAACAAACAAGCACTTTTGAGGGCCTCAGTTAGGCACGCTGGTGTCTCGAGTAGGCTATATTCAAATCCTCTCCCTGGTGCCCACCATGGAACAGCACTGGCTCCAAACTAGCACCAAATTAATCTTTTGTGAAAATTAAAGAAGTGTTTTCCACCCAGAGGGACAAAAGGGCTTATGAGCTTCAAATATAATATAAAATATTGTAGATATTAAAGCATTTAAATTATTCCTGTACCTTGTTTCTGTGAATCCTGTTGTTTCTGTGAGACATTTCTTACTCATGATATCCTGTCCGCTTGGGCTCATATTTCTTCAATGCTGACTGAAACTGGCTTAACTTTTAATATAAAAGTACAAAATATGGAGCATTTTTTAATAAAGCTTTGCTGAGTGTATTCCTTAAAGATTTGTGGGATGTTATAGTGGTAAAAACAAGACAAAACAGTTAAAATGAAATATTTTTAAAATCTCTTTTCTTTTAAAGTGATCAATTGGGAAAACACAATTATCTAATGAATGATAATTTCTCTTATTAATAACCAATTAACTGTACAGTTCAGAAGACCTGTCCACTTTGCCCTTTTTACTGTGTTTTTGCCAAGCAATCTGTTGTTTTCAGCTTATTTCCTGACAATAAAACTAACTGGTCTGTTCTTTTCTTTCACCCTATTTTCAATAAGGTCAATCTCTCTGTTCACATGACACAGGTTATAAGTCCTACTACAGCCCCTTTGATCATAACACCAGGATTATTGACAATCTGCCAAAACAAGGGTTATAGCTAGTGCTTTTCTGGGCTTCAGTATTGACTATATGCCCTAGCAACAAAGCAGCAGCATCATAATAATTACAATCCCCAAGACAACAGGTTGCAGGTACCAAGCAGTGAATGAGTGCCAGACTGAGCCCTGTGGTAGAAATAGCTGTCTTACAAAATGCAGCAAAGTAATAATGGTTGTGAACAATTATGTTTCAACATGGAATTTTAGAAGAATAAGGCCCATCAAGGTTTCTGAAATATGGCACTGAGCAGTTTTATTTTCCATTGCAGGCCTTTTATAATAAAGGCTCTTAATGACTCCTGCTTCTTTTCTCCTGCTATGCAAAAAAGATAAAAATTCATCTTATTTTTGTAACATATATACTCTCTATATAAAACAATTTGTCAAAAATCAACACAATGTTCTTATGTTGTGTCTAGAAATATCTGCTGACATCCATCAGAAGGAAGTATTAACTAGCAGTTTAATAAAAAGACAGAGCCTAGATGGGTGAAGAATGTAAACAACCTAGAAAGTAGAGTCCTTGGACACTGAATGCATTCAAAGACTGATAGGTCAGGACTGCTTCCAGCCTTGATTGTAGTTTCCAGGCTCTGTCTGAGAGATGCTAATATTTCAATTATTGGTTTCTTTCAGTTATTGGTTACCTCCTTGCCCAGGCAATAGGAAGAAAGAATGATGATCTACGTAATGTTCCCTTATCTTATCTTTGAAAAAGCCTATTGAAAATGTCACACTGTGACTATTTTCCTGGGCTGTTGAGTAAATATAAAGGAGGAAGAAATCTCTCCATTCTTGTCTTGGAAAGATAGAATTGAGTATATCAGTAGCTGAATACTATAAAAAGCTTGTGTTTTTAAGCTAGTATCAAAGGCCCAAGTTTAACTAACACCAGCTGCCCCATAAATAAATTATTGTGGGTGGCTATGCTTTGGTTTCTTGACACTGAAACTCAGGCCATCTGGAGCAATAATCTTTATTAATCGCTCAGCTCACCTTTAATCTCCACTTTTAAAAGTAAAGATAGCATTTTCTATAGTGTAGAACTTTTACTGTTGAAAGTGATGTATATGCTCTGCTAATTTAGAGAACATATACAATTTTAGGACTGATGCATTCCTTTTCCCCTCAAAATACCAAAGTACTTTACAAACTAAGCTGAACAAAGCAGGGCATTCACTGCCTTGTTACCCTTGTTAGGGGTACCTCTAGGTGCAGAGCATTTTGACTGACTCTGATCATTTTTCCATATGTGGTGCTAAATTTACTCTCAGACTGTTTCAGGAACATCTCAGCTGCATAGTCTCAGGCAAGAAGAAGCTAGAAGAAATTAGAAGAAACTCATCTTGCTGATTCATCAAATTCCCAGGTGATTTCCTAGGGAATCAGACTCTGGCTGCCATTTGTCTGCACCCTACAACCAACACAAAACCAGTTTGAGTCATGCCTTGCATGGTGTGGGCTGATCACTGGGGAGAGTCAAAGTAGTGAAGAGTCTCAAAGTAGAGCAGAATTTGGGCTGTGGTTGTGGCCATATAAGCCCTTTTCCCCTGAGAAGAACAGGAGGGAATAAAGCAGCAGCTACATCAGGAAAGACTCTCCTCTGCTCTTTTTGTGTTAATATGTGCAGCAAAGGCTAGTTTGAGAAATCTATAAAGAGGAATATTTGTCAAGGTAAAGGATTTCAGGGAGGTGTCTACAGCAACTATTGGTGAAAAGACGTGATCAGAGATGAAGCAACACAGCACAGCACACTCCTGCACCTCCAGGGACATCTGGGGAGAGATGCTGCCTTTTCCTCTGCCTTTGGTTTTGTTCATGGTTTCATGGCTTTGGTTACCATTTAAATCAGATTAGAAAAGGCACAAACCAAAGTTCAATACCTCAAGCATTGATTTTAGTTCTCTGAAATGGGGCATACACCTGTTTTAAATACCCAAGGCAAAAAGTCTGATAAAGTCTCCAAATTCACGTACAGACTTTGCATGGGCTTCTGACTTTACAAAAGCTTTAATAAAATTACAGGAAGGACCTAGAGAGTCATTCTGCTTCCATATGACTGAGCTGGAAGTGTCACAACTTCTAAATGCTTTTTATGAACCTCAGAGACTCATATAACTTTTACTGAAATTATAATTTTGGAGTGGATTTCATTTGTTGCTCTACTTTTCACTCAATTTTTGAAAAAAAAATGAAAATTCAGGGTGGGACAGCTCAAAGCAATCTTGAGGCTTGACTATGTCCAGTGCTATATCGCAGTACAGATTGGCATAATAAATATTTCTGAGCTGGTACAAATGAAAGTACACACTCAGTAGAAGGAGCTAAAATAAAAATATTTGGAAATTAAAACCCATCTATATCCACAGAAACATTTTATCCAGTTCTGAATTCCTTCCCAATAAATTTAAACTCTAACCTGGCAGGCTGAATATTTGAGGCAGAGGTTAATTCTTTAACCAGCATGCTGGAGCTGTTTTCCTCTGATTTTGTCCTGGCCATTTATTTGTTGAACTGATATTGCCAGGGAGCAGCTGGATGATGGTACAGGCAGCACCCATGGCCTGGAGTTGAAAATCTTCATGGTTCTTCCCTAGACCAGTTTCCTCAATTACAAGCTTCTGATAAGAGACAGATTTTTTTAATTAAAATTACATTCTGGCAGCTTTTTTTATCCGTCATTACATCTGATGTGTAAAATATGAGCCTAAGTTGCTTGAGTGGGATCTGTTAGTTTGCCCACTCACTGCTGTAACCTGGAGGCAATAATATTAGTTCAGCAGGTAAGAACAACTTACTCAGCATTCCTCACAGGCTGGAGAGGAGGAAAAGGCAGCTGACCCCAAATGCTTTAAAAATACCCCTCCTAGCAGTGATGTGCTAAAGTAAACACTGAGGGGGAAATGCTGTGAAATGTTTTCATCAAGGTCCAGTGTAATAACAGAGCAGCTCCAGTTGGGGCTAATTAAATTGTTTTAGCTACCAAAGGGATGGGGTTTTCCAGCTGTGTGCAAGCAGCAATAACAAACTTTCCTTAGGGTGCAGATTCTTTCCTGGTTCTTTAGTTTCACACAGCTCAAATGTTATTCTTACTCATGACAGTCTCATCAGATGTTTGGCTTCAGAAATGCTTGCCTGGCTGCATTAGCTATGGAAGAAAGCAAGGAGAGTGAATTAAATAAAAATCCAGTGTCCTTGAGAGCAGTGGGATTTTGGGGTTGAGGTGGGGAGGAGGGAGGATGTTCCTGGTACCAGTTTTTCTGTGTGCTACTGTACATTCTTAGGAATTTCTTCAGCTATATTCAGCCTGAATGTGAAATCCAGATTTTCTGCCTTCCTTGTATAGTTAATTCTCATTTGTTTGTGCAATTTTTTTGACTTCAGTATTTTCAAGATTGGCTCAAAAAAGCAGGCTCCTTTTGCGGATGCCTCCTGGATGATTTAATACAGGATGGAAGTATTGCTACAGTGTTGCTGCTCTTCAGAGATCACTCCCTACAAGTAGAGAAGTGAAGACTGTTTATTAAAAGCCCACTATATATTCTAAGAATGGCAAGAAATTATGATACAGCAATACATAGGATAAAAGATGGAGAACTTTTGACTGTAGATGAGTTTATATATATATATTACATGTAGATAAATGTACTATTTAATTTCTGATTTCAGTTAAGCAATTATACCTGATGAGTAAGGAGAGAACAGAGGGTCAGCTGTAGTTTCTAAATTATGCAGACAGTGACAGGGCTTCATTCATCATGGTAACTAAGATCTTCACTGTCCATGCTTTAGTTAATATGTCCAGGACAGGGAGCTGTAGCTCTACTCACTTTCCAGCCCAGTCAGAGAGAGGGCAATGGAACTTTGAAACCTGACTGACTGATGTTGCAATGAATGTGTGCTTGTCATTGATAGCAACCTTGGACTTTATACATACTTTATATAGATTTTAAATGAGGTTTGTTGAAGATATCAGGAGGGACAGGTGGAAGTATCAAAGCACCATGGCACTTACTACTGACAAGTCCAATTAATTTTTGATTTTTCTTGTGTTAATTGGACATTTATATGCTTATAATGCATTATAAAAATATGAATTTTCAGGAAGATATACAGATAAAGTTATCTTCATCTGAAAAAAATAAGTAGAGTCAAAATTAAAAATTAATTCTTTGGAAACATAGAATTCACTTAATTGCTAAGGGATGCTAAAGCCTTCATAAGAATTGCAAACATGGCAAAACTAAAAAAAGAATTCATGTTTCTGCAGTACTTAAGAAGCTAGTATGAAGTTGTTGAGACACTGAAAGTGCTGCAGATTTTTTTGATGAGGAACTTCAAAAGTTGAACCTTTTTCCCCCTGCCCTGCAGACATTTCATAATTTTTGTCAATCCCCAGGTCAACTCAGTGTACAGCACATTTGTCTGCAGGACCTGGGGAATGTTTTGGGCTGCAAATCCCCACCACTCTTGGCTGGATCATTACTTGAGTGTTGGGAATGACCTGGTTAAGGTCTGGATGATGCCACCAGCAGTACCTCCACTTGCTGCTGTTGTTTTCTGACCAGCTGTTCCTTTCCAGCTGACTGGTGAGTGCTGAGGGGAACCAGGGCATCCAGAGGCCCCAGTGAGTCTGGATGGCCCTCCAGGAGGATGTTGTGTGTGCTCTCTGGTGCAGGAGAAACAAGCAGTGTGCTGAGAAAATTAATTGCATCCTTGAATGATACAGCTCCAAATTAGAAGATTTCTTTTAATTCTCTTTTCCCAGCAAACCCACTTAAGCATCACATAGATGGAAAATTCTTATAAGATGAATATGCAAACATCTCCCCTTTTTCCAGTCAGACCTGGTGAGATAATTTGGGGTTAGAATGGGATAAGCCTTATAATAGGTTTAAGACATTTCATGCAGGACATCCATGACTCATTAGCTCATTGTTCTTCACTGATGTACAAAATCTTTCCCTGCATACCAGATATTTCTTAGCTGTCTATTATGTTGACATCTAGGCTCTGACTCTTCAGTGTTCATGCTTTATGTAACAGACAGCTTGGAACAGTCATGCAGATAAGTAGGGAATGACTCTACAACGCTGCTCATACCCTGCACTATGCATGAACTGTTCTCTTCACTGTAAGTAGATAAAAGACAGCAAAGGAATAACCTCCAGTGAAATCAGTCCTGCTCTGAATAGCATCCCAGCAGTACTTTGGCACAAGAGAAAAAACAGAAACAACATCAGAGCCAACAAAACTCCAGCTGTTTTGCCTCTATGCTATTCTGGGTTTCTAAGAAATGCATATTTCACCTGTAAAACATACTGGGGTAATTTTCCAGTCTATGCCACATTAGCAAAGCCTCATGTGAAAAGAGATGTTGGTATGAGTCACGGTACTCACAAGTGTCTGAGAACACATGAGAAAGCTCACATGAGATCAACTGCAGTTACCAGAGAAAACACTGAAGTACTTTTAGAGAGAGCTTTTAGAAGAGAAGATGGAGAAATGAGAAGATAGCACACTTCAGTTACACACAGGCATACTGCACACTGAAAGGACTGAATCTGTTGGCTATAAAGAAAATTGCATGGAAAGAAACATTCCTTGGAGGCTAATAAACAAACCCAACACTTTTGGGTAAGGGTGTCCTGGGCCATACTAAAGTGAAGGAATATCTTGCAGAACTGCCTCTGTGTTCAACCTGCTCTTTTACACAACCCCAAGTATTCTCTCTTTCTAGATGAACATTCCATCTGACTCAATGGTTCCTGTTTTCATTTGTTGTCCTTCTCTCAAATAGTACTTTGTGATAACAAGTGTACTTAACAAACACTGCTTCGTCTGTCACTGAGGCAGTCAAGGAATCAGGCCACTGTCATGAGTGGTTTGCATTCAAATGATCTATTTTAATTCTGCACTGAGACTGTACTTCATTTTTTTTTTTTCTTTTGTGGCTTTCCTGGACTTCTTCTTCATCTATCATGTCTTGTTAGATCTCAGAGATCTTCAGGGCTGTTTGCTGATATGCAGGATGCCGAAGTTTTCTGGTACAGGCCTGTCTTCTGCAATGGAGAATTTCTTTTCTCAATTGTCTGGACACTGCAGCTTGATTGCAAAGTACATTTTGATGTATTTTTGGATATTTGTCTCATGTCAGTCCTTCTAGCACACTTCAGTAGAATTGAGAGTTCTTTCTGTTTATCAGACAGATGTAAGGAAAAATGTTATGAATAGTTGTAAATGTTTGTTGTATGTGTTTCATACAATTCTCTCCAAACATACTTCATAAAGGGAAGTGAAAATTTATTGTCCAATAGTCTCAGTGTTCTCCCATCTTTTATATTTCTAGAAGGGTTGCAATTTTGTATTCTTATTCACTTGTCTTTCATTTAATGCTACAATTCCTGCCTGGATAAGTTGTCAGAAATTGCAGTCCATTTCTTGCTGCATATGTGTAAAATAATAGTGCTGTTCCCTCAGAGCATGGGCTGAAAGCACTCTAGAGCAGCCTGCTTTTAAGAAATGCCCTCCAGTGATTTATGGCCCTGTTCTACTTGAATAGCTTCCTGCTCCTGAAAGAGCTGGGTGAACTTGTCATGCACAAACATCACTGCAAGACATTTCTTTCAATTTTTGTCTATCTTTATTCCAAGCATGTTAGTGTCACTGAGAAGTTAAAACTGTCCCTTCCATAGGAAAGTGCTTCAACTCTTGCCCCACCACTCTTGTCTTTATCTTTTCATTACATCATAAGTGTTTTAGAATGGGTCACTAGTTCTCTGACATAGGGGGCAAATGTATCAAGAGGAAGAAACCATGGTTGTTTCATCCTCTGGTCAATCAGTTCCTCGGATTTTGCAAACAACTGTGATTTATGGGAGATATTTTGAGGTTCAGAGATTGGTTACAGAGTTTCTGAATTGATTTATTATGTTCACTTAGGATTTGTAATGATTTCTCCTGTCCAGGGTCTGTATCCCAATATTTCCACAAATAATCAACTTTTCATATTTATCCAGATCTAGATATGCTGACAACCTGTTTAAAGAGTCTGTGGTCCCATCCTGATGCTGCTGTTTCCCACTGGGGCTCTGGGTTATTTGTAGGCTGCTCCATTCAAGGCATGCCTTGCAGATTTGTCCCTTCATCCAGCAGCCAAACACTGATATAAATACTTCTCCCATTCAAATTGTCGTCAATATAGTTTTAAAGATGAAACACTTGGAAATATTTTTGCCTTTCTTAAAATGCCAATAGTGTTTAGGTTTTATTTTTCATTTTATTTTTCTCCTATCTATGTATTTGTGCCTTTGCTTTTGTAGCAATTTAATACATCTTTCATACAGCTTCTATATTTATTTATATTATTTGCTGTTCTAGCTCTGTGCCTGACTCATATGCTCTATATTTGGTTCTGAGCTTATTTACTAGCTCTGCGTGTTGCTCTTAGTTGATTTATTATGGGCTGTCAGAGTATTCCCATTTGAGCTCCTTCATACTTCATGGCCATGATTAATCTATCACAACATTGGTTCAAATTTTAAGATTTGATCATTAGTCAGGCATTTTGCACAGGTTGACAATGTACTTATTTTGTACTTTTCCTGTGGAGATGTGAGTACAGTCTTTAAATAAGAATAATTTGGACTGAAAATACTTTTGGGCCATTGCTTCGATTTTACACAGATACTCCTGGTCTGTTAACAAGATGGTCAAGGTCTGCCAGACTTCAGAGAGCTTTAGCTACCTATGAGCTGTGAAGAACATAGTTCTTGGTTTGTTCATTTTCTATCTTCATTGTAATTTCATCATTTTGTGGTGTGAAAACTTCCATTTGCAAAAGACTTCCCTGTCACAGCTAGACACATTGAGGTGGGGTCTTAATGCATCAAGATGATTATGTTTTGACTAATACATGTGTGTTTCTTTTACTTTTACAGATTTATTTGGGGGTAAATGTTAGAGGGAAGGGTTGGTTTGTCCTGTTAGTTTTTTCATTTATCTGCAAGATCCAAGTTTAGATACTAATTTCATTGTTAAAAATAAAGGCAAAATTTAGGTTCTACTCCTGCTTTCATATACAGTATTTTATTAAATTCAGGATTTACTGGTAGTAAATTTTTTAAATTCCTAAGATTATATTATTTATTAAAATAATATGATACAATGTGATGGTGATTTTTATAATGGAGGTGTCTTTTATAATTTGTTTTAGCTAGTTTCAGTTTTAATTGGTGAAGTTCACAGAAGTGATTTTTTCCAAGACTACTTCTCTCCTCTGCATTCAGTGGCCATACTTTCTTGTCTATTTATTTCACCATCATTCCTATATTGCTTTCCCCAAAAATACTGGTAGTCAATTCCAGACTGACCATCATCTCCTTCACTCCCAATGCCTCTCTTCCCCTCTTCTGTGGTTGGAGATGCTAGAGCTGATGAGAAATTGTAATTGGAGAGTGTAGGAAAAGACTCTGATTTTAGTGGTTTGAGATAAAGAGAAGGAAATCAGTATCAGTTGATTATAGGTTGTCAGATAAACTCCAGTGATCAAAAAATAAATGTTTATTTTAATAAGTGATCTTCAATAGCAATGACTTTCACCTAATCCAAAATTTTCCTATCATATGTTTCAATGCTAATCTTTAACATGGCCTTTGCAGACTCTCAGTGTCACTCTGATTTTTCACTAGTGTTTGTACAAGCACAAGCCATTAGTTTGAAGTCCACAAAAGAGATCTTCTCTTTTCCAGGGCATTTTTACGGATTCTTCATGCAAGGCTGACAGCCATCATTATTTTTTTGTCTACATCTGTCCCCTCTGAAACACATAACTGCCTATGGTAGCTATAGTCCACTAATTCCATTAACTTAAGGCTGGGAGCAGCGAAAAGGAGAAGTTGGCTTAAGATTTTCTTTTATTACTCAAGCTAATTTCTTGCATACATGGCAATTCCAACAAGTTTATTTTAATTGGAGTTTTAAGTTATACAGTCACCTATGATTAGTCTGTCACCCTGGACATATAAATTACACAAATTTAAAATTTAGAGCACTCACTTTAAATATAATTTCATCAAACTTCTCTAAAATTATCTCCAACAAAAAAGCACAGCATATATTTCACAGCTATTTCTAATATACACTCCCATTAATAGGGAGCAATACAAAAATAAATTGAGGGCATGCTGAGCTATAAGACAGCATTTAGATGGCAGAGAATTGATTTTCTATAAAGATGAAGGATTTTTATAAAAAAGTAAATAAAATCTTCAGAGAACAATTTGCAAATGAAATATGTGAAATTGGATGTCTCTAAGTCACACATCAGTTTGATCTTCATAAACACATTTGTTTGTTGATGTTGTAAGTGATCATTGTTCAGTCTTCTTGCAAACATTAAATGGAACATGATAATTATAGCAACAACATTAGGGCTCGGCCTCCTGGAAAGCTGTAGAGGAGAAAGTCTGCATTTCTTGTTGGAGTTCAGCTTACACATCCATAAAAAAGGTCTGCAAACTCTTCTTCTCAATGGACACTGCTGGAAGGCTGATCTGGGACTTGTGCTGCTGGACAGAGGATGAAAAGGGGACAACCAGCTTCTGTCACTTCATCAAACCCTCCTGGCAGGAAGGCAGACCCAGGTTATGGCTTAAGCTGTACCAAGGGTACCCCAAGAGGATTGCTGGGTAGGAATTGTTCTTTCCTTGCTCCCTCTTTTTGCTTTTTTAGGAGTAAACCATAGCACGAAGAACCAAATTATAGGACATGGCCAATATGACCAATATGGAACTGTACTACAGGATAGAATAGATATTTTCAAAGTCCAGTATGAACTAAAGGCAGTCTATGAATTTTGTTATAAGGGGTTGTTGGGATGCAATTATCAGAGAAAGAGTTCTCAAGCCAGTTTCTTGAAAAAGATCCATTAAACAATTAAAATTAATTTTAACCTTATTTTGCAATCAGACTGTATGTATTATTTTAAGCAGTATCCTTGCCTTGAAGAATATGAAGCAGGAGATAGATTGATGTGGACAGGCATGGATATTTATTTCTTTAGTAACAAAGTAATTTGGAGCACTCTTGTTGCTGCTAGCAGAGAATATGTAAGTCATAAAGTGCAGTTAGGTGATAAATTTATTATAAAGTACCTTAGCCACTTCCTTCTTCTCTACTCACTAATCATTCTCCCCCAGGAGTTACTCTAATTTTAATCCACCAAGCAATAGGTAAGTGGTATGCAGGGTAGATAAGAATAAATCCTTGTCTCCTGCAAACATAAGATTTTCTGCCCAAATTTATTCAAAACTAAGGCACATCATGAATGTGGACCAGTCTAATTTGACATTTGAATAAAAAATCCCAGCCATGGAGATATTGTTTTGTTGCCCTGAAAGCCTGCAAGTAGGACCTATATCTCTTCAGAATATGGACATTTTCAGTTTCTCACTTTGAGTCCCAGAAAACCTTGATAAAACATCCATTAAAACTCTGATACCTTACAGCTTCTGTGGGTTATTGTTAGCTGGCTTTCACTTCTTTATGCTGCTGAGTTCCTGGTGAAGGAGGCATATAGTTTTGTAAGAGAAGAGTTAGAAATTACCTGTTTCAAACAGCTTTTTCAGAAACCCAAACTATTACTAGAACATTTGTTCTAAATTTCTCGTGCACCTCATGCTAAACAACACATGCTACCATTATACCTTTCCCTAGATGAGGGGGTGTTGCATGACAACTGCTTTTGTTCAGTGAACAGCAAGCCAAAAAACAAAGGAACAAAAAAAAAAAAACCCACAAGTTCTAGACAGAAATTCTTCCGTCTTACAGTGTTCAAAAAAGTGCCATTACAATCATTCAGAGAGCTTAACTTTCATACCTGTCCCCTTTCAACTGTTGTATCTCAAGGGACATTTTTGTTTATAGTATTTGCAATATGAGAGAGTTTATGTTTCAAATAAAAGAAAATGTTTAAAATGAAAAAATTAGAAAAATAACTCTTGCAACAACAGGCTATTGTTTTTCAAATTGGTTCAGAACACTGTCAGAAGATGGTGCTCTCCCTGTACATCCTGTTCTCATTGCCTCTTCCTGCTCTGCCTGCAACCAAATCCAAGAGCAGAGCAGAGGGATCACCTTGTAGTCAATCTCTTTTGTTCATCAGCCATCCATAAACACTGTTAATTGCTGCTCAGCTACTTGATCCAGATTGTCAGGATCTTGGAGTGAAAAATTGAACAATGAATCAGTTTGTGATAGATATTAAACAGCAGTTCTACATTGGCTTCTGGGGAAAAAAGCATCTCTAAAACCTTGCAAGGGGAGCCCTCTCAAAAATATCTCCAAAATCCAGGAGTAATTCTGTTTTCCTGAAAACATTTTTTTCTCTACTCTTTTTTTCTCACTGAAATCTGTGTCTCTAATATACAGTTAATAAAAGTAGACATAGCTTAGACTATGTATAAGGCAAAGTTTTACAGAACTCAGGCTGAGTGACTTTCATTGTAATAGCTCTAGCACTAAATCACTACCCACCCATGATTGTTCTATGGCATGCATGGATGCTGTTTAGTTAAGGGTAATGGCAAGCAGGTGAAAATCTTCAAAAAAAAGGAATTAATTCCAGCTTAGTGCCTAACTGATGAGGTAAGTAATGACAGAGTGCTGCCTTTTAATGTGATAACTTTGGTGATAACATGATAACAACCATTCTCTGGTGAAAACAAAAAAAAGAGAGGGCCTTAGTCAGCTGCTTGAGCAGCTTCACAGCTGTCTGCAGTACCATTAGAAGCATGGCCATGAGATTTGTCTCCCTACATGTGTAATGTGTATTACCATGATGCCTCCCAAAAAACAGAGAACAGCTTGGTGTTGCAAATCAGTTTCTCACTGGAGGAGAAATCAATTGTGGGATAGCTTTCACTGTAAATAGTTTATTGCCATTATGTACTCTACCTGAACATAAATAGTTACTAAAGACACACAGGCAGTCCTTTATTCCAGGAATCCTGACATGAGCCTGGCTATCCAATGCCAAGAAATGATTTCCTACAGCAAGAACTGGCTGAAGATCACGCTGACATAGAACTTTCCTGTGTCCAGGTTTCCTGGGAAAGAGGGCTAAGATTGTATGGGTTTTTCTTACATATGGTACCCCTGTGCCAAAACTCTCTTTCTCAAGGTGTTACTGGCACCAGCTGTGCTAGCAGCTGAATAGGGCCAGGGGCCAGGCTCAGGAAATGCCCTTGGGACCAGAAGGTGGACCTTGCTCTTCTTTTAGTAACTTATTGGCACAAAGATAGATTATCTGGCCTGTACTCTCAGATTGATGTTTGTGCTCCTGGGACAGCACAGGTACAGCAAGGTGGATCCTCAGTAACTCGTCTGGCCAGACAGAAAAGAGACAGAAAGAGGTGACAAGATGAAGGGGTACCTAAGGTCAGATGGAAAAAAGATGGAGGAGGGTAGAATTTGGATGTTAATAAAGAGGGAGAAGATGAGAAAACAGGATCAGTATCAGTAATAGTTTTTCTCCTCTTTCCATCCTCTTCAGCCTGTTCCCTAAAGACAACAGCTGCCCATCCTCCTCTACCTTCCCATCAGGCACCAAAGGAAGACCACTCCATTTGTCTTGTGATAGCAATCAAAATGAATTTGCACTGCTATCTGTGCACTATTTCATTACTGGCACTGTTTATAACTTCACAGCAGGGTCAGCAGCCCACTGAGGGAGGGAGCTCAGAGCAGAGCCCTCAGCACCCTTCTGGCAGGGCACGGGCTGGTGATTCCCACCTTGGGGGTACAAGTGGGGCCATTCTGCTGCGAGACAATGCAGTGCAGCTGAATTTCAACAGACAGCTGAACAGTTTTATTGCGCTTTTTTTCTCAACTTCTTCATCTTTATTCATGTGGAAATTTATTATTTTTGTGAATGCAGAAGGGAAAAGCACATTTGAAAGCTTTTGCTTTCACTGCAGAGAAGTATATGATGGACAAAGAGATGAATTTCCATGGCTAGGCATAATGTGTATGTTTGCTGTAGACCAGCTTCAACCAGCACAGAAACAATATGCTTGCTCTTCAGGAAAATAATGTTTAGGAATGTAAAATAAAGATATCTTATCCACACTGCTACTGTATATTGCTTTTAAGATTATACTGTCATCGGGAGGAAAAAATATAACTTTTTGTCATTATTCAGCTCATAAGTTAAATTGTAAAATAAATATTCATTAAACTTTATTCTTATTCTGCAGCTGGATAGCCTTTGTGTTTCTGTAGCCCACTCCTCCTTTTGTTTTCTAATAAATCCTTCAGAGATAAATTTATTAATGAGAAATATGCTAGATGTAAATCTATAGCTTTGCTTTGATTAAAAGTTTCAGCTGTAGGTGGCCAGAAACTTCTTAAAAAAAACGATCCATCTTTACATTCCATACTAGGTGCACAGTAGTGGAAAATCAAATCACCAACAACAGTTTTATTAATTTTAATGTGATAAAGTCAAATTTATTACTCTAATTTGAAATCATTACAGTGATTCCCCTTGAATTCCCTTTGAATCATCTTCTTTATAAGACTTACTAGCAAACATGCCAAGGCCTTTCATTAGCACAAATTAGAGCAAGTGCAAGGATTTGTACTCAATAAATTTTCACGGATGCATGAAATTGCAGCCAGCTCAGTTGTTTCAGTGATTATACTGTGTGCAGAGGAAATTAAACCAAGCCAGTATAAACTCCAATCTGGACAGTTATCCACAAACAAAGAAAAATCTTGCTTTACTCAAATGAGGGCCCTCAAGAGAAAAACCTCAGTAATTTTATTTTTGTTATCTGTGACTTTGCAGCTCATACACCATGCTGTGACACGAGCTCAGTTCTGGCACAGGTATTCAAGAGGCACTACCATTATGGCTGTAAAATCATGACTCATTGAGGGACCTTTAGAGTTTCTACAACAGTTTTCTGAAAGCTGAGATTTCTATAGCCTTGAGTAGTAGTTTTCATTCTGTTCTCCAGGATTTTTAGCAGAGGGTTGTTCTTTGCCCTGCATTGTTGCAGTTTGCATACTGCTGATACAAACTGTTAAACAGCTGCTGTGTTCCACTAGAGAGCTTCTCTTCTACTGCAATTATATGACTGATACACAAATCCTTACCACTAACAAACAAATCTGAATAACAAGGAACGAACAGATGAAAACACACAAATTAACCAGACAAAGAAGACCAAGCAGGGACCACAAATCTGACAACAAGAGCAACTGAACCTGCTCGCTCAGCACATGCCAGACAGGTTCAGAGCAGGGAAGTTTCTCTGTGGAAAATCAGAAAGAGTTCAAGGCTAGATTGGATGGGCCTTTGACCAAGCAGGTCTTGTGGGAGTTGTTGTTACAACCCTCCACTAAAGGCAAGGGTAAGACAGTTTGTTGGTAATAGATCCCCTGGGGGGAAGGGTGGGAATTAGAGTGGAACAACACTGAACAATCAGTGTTTATAACAATCAGTGTAGGTATGTAGGGTTTACTTCAGAACAATTTGGTGTCAATAGAAAGCATATATGTAGTCATTTTGGTTATTATCTATTGTAATATAGCAATATGAAAGCATAAAAATATACTTTAAACATGTCCATAAGGGAAAAGGAAGAAAGAAGGAAGAAAGAAAGGTTTTTATTTTTATCCTATCACCACCCATGAATCTTATGACAAGACTTGATTGTTGCAATTTAGATGTCCATTTGTCAAAGTGATGGTTGTTGAAGTGATGATCACCATCTTGATGCATCATATTGGGGAAAAAGCCTACAAAGCACAAAGGCAGATGAAATCTGAGATTCAGGTAGGAACACCCAGGTACTTCTCCTGAGCAGGGAGACATTTCAGTCCTCTGGGGGAAGGTGTCAGAAATGAGTCTGGGCATAATTTGGGAGTTTTTGATGCTTTATGACACCTTCTGAAAGAGGACAGCTGGCTCTCACATCAGTGCAGTTGAACCAGTTTGTCCCATCAGAAGGGATGAACATCCTCAGGACCTTCCACGGAGGAGAGAGGGAGTTTTACAACTGAGTTGTGTAGAGTAGGGCCATTGGCGTGATAAAAAGCACCAGCCCACCTTGCAGGATCTGCCTCATTACCCTTAAAGCCCTTGTAACCTCTGGTGGTGATTTTCACCTCCTCTGTCTTAGGCAGACCAGAGTCTTGCCATTACACCTGCTCCCAACTGGGGGGTGCAAACCTGGCCTCAGCATAGCACCCTGCCCCTCCACAAATGGGCAATTGTTTCCAGTCATTAACCATTAACATTTCAGTTTCTTACAGGTGTCCCTGCTCATGGCAGGAGGTTTGGAAATAGATGATACTTAAGTTCCCTTTCAACATAAAGCATTCTATGACTCTATGAGAATACTGGCAGAGCCCAGCTTTGCCAGACACATTTCTGCAGCAGCCACCACCCTTTGTGCCTTGTGCCACAAACCAGCCGTGTTCCTCACCATCAGCCTGCATGCTGACCTCTCAGCCAGGCAGAGCAGTTTGGGTGGGCAGTGAGTGATACTCACATTCACCCTGGTGTCTCTGGAGTGCTGCAAGCGTTCCCTACAGCTATACACACAGATCTAAATGCGCTCTGGAGCAGTCTCAAACACTCTTTAATTATTACACTTGCCTGCAGCTCATGCCAGGGACATGGTGTGTAGGCACTGATAATGAATCAATATCCAAATCTCTGGTGCAAACTAGGTGTAGCAGTTACAGGGAAAAGCAGAGAAGAAAAAAGCAACCCCAAATTAAAAAAGGATACTAACAAATATAGGGTGTAGTGTCAGGGAAGCATCTCTTCATCCCAAAATACTTGCTGAAAGGAAAGAACCTGGAGTGACTTTGCCATGGGCTTCAGTCCAGCTAATTACCTTATCCTTAATTGCCTGCCAGGATGGCAAACTTCAGAGGATGCATGTCCTTTAGTGACCTCAGTCATCTTCAGGTGTCCAGACAGAGAATAAAATCAGAGGCCGTGGGCTAAGGAGCATCTGTGGCTGACTCTGGCATGGGGACAGAGTCTGCAGGAAGGATTGCTATGGACATGCCTGGTGAGGCCAGCACTGAGGAGCAGGCACCTGGGGCACTGGGGGAGTGAAAAAGGCAAAAATGATGGTAGGCAATGTGAGAAAAGCAGATACATGCTGGTCCACAGCATATATAAAGTGTGCCAAAATATCCAGACTTTCTTTTTCTGGGACTGTAACTGGACACTCCATTAGGGATAGGGAAAATTAAGTGGTTTTCTGTCAATGCTGTTTAGTCAGAGATCCATTCATTCAAAATTATCTTATGTGTGGAACTAGCACTGCTTCCTGTTTATTCTGACTCTAACCTACCTATGCTATCATGTTTGCATCATTTTAGGTTGCCTTCTGTATCTGATATAATGTTCCTTGAGGAAGTGAATTTTATTTTTAAAAGCAGAACAATATTTGCTTCAAATATCATAAACAAGTGTAATTGAAAATGTGTAAAAAGTAGTATCTTGAAAAAGAAACATTTTTGCAAATGTACTTTCACAAGTGTCAAAAAATCCACTTTTCATTGCAATAACTCAGGTATGGCTCCTTTACAGCATCTCTACAAAGATAAATGAACCTTTCTACTGTCTGTAAGTGATTTATTGTCTCCACACTAATGCTATATTTTATAATGGATGAAATTAGGATTAAAAGAAGGTTATGTATAATTGCATTCAGTGCTTGGCATAAATACCAGTTTGTCCCACTTCTGTACATCAATCCCACTACTTTAAAATGCAATTAATACTTGTCTTGTTATTAATTGTTAATATTGATCTTAAATGAAACAAATGCAGCGTTAAGACGAAAAGATATTATGCAATGGTTCACTAACATTTGTTTTTCTTGTCTATGGACCAAAACATGAAGGATTTTCTCAAAGATGACTTTACAGAATGGAGAAAAAGCATCTCAGTATTTGACTTTATGACTTTGACCTTCATAATTACAGGTAATTAGGGATGTAATTGAGATTTATCTTTCAGAAAGCAACATTAATACTTGCTGGGAGTTCTGTTCTCTAACAACCTGTTGTCCAAATTTATTGTGCGATTGAAACTCCTGCTGAGTTCTGATATCTACTCTTTTAAACCTATTATGATAGAAATCAAGTAGCATAATCGAGTCTTGTCCTAAGAAACTGCTGAAACCTGCAGAGGTTGTCCCATTGACATCCTTGTCGTTTTTCTCTGCTCTGGGTTCCTTCATCTCCTGTACAATCCCTCAAATGCTTCCTGCTGCATCTCGCTGTTGGGAACTTGAGTGGAAGAAGGAAGTACACTATGGTTAATAGTACACTCTTGCTCTTCAGACTGTTTCTGTAATGATAAACATACTCAGAGTCTGACCCTGAATGGATCTGGGAACTATCAAATAAATATGCTCTCAAAAAACTCCAGTAAAAAGTGTTCTGTCACCATGTATTTCAGTTTTCTTTTCTTTTGATAGTGAATCTTTCATTTTGATTTAAGTATCCTGCTGTTTTAACTTTTTTAAATTACATATTCAGACTTATCTTCTTTTACATAATGCATATTTTTTCCCTACATATTTTCAGGAGATTTGTACATAGAATGAATGATAAATGCAATGAAAGGGAGACACACAGCATGGATTAGGAAAGATCATTTTTATTTTGGATAATTTCTAACAGAGCCTGTGGTAATTGTAAGCCTTGTAGATAAGTTTATAATAGTTTGAATTTCTGAGTGATGCATATCAATTGTTGCTGATAAATGACAGAAAAGAATGCAGCATGTCATCCTACATGACAAAATTCAATTTGGGCCCTTTTGGTGGCAGCTGAAAGTCATCAACAATTTTAAGAATGGAAAAGATACAGAAATAAGGGTTAACATCACAAAAAAAACCTATTATTTTTTTCAAGATATAAGGCCTGTAGATCTCATAGACAGAAGATAATAGGTGGGATTAATTTTTCCTAACACAAGCAGTTAGGGATTTGATTCAGTTTAGGTTGANAAAACCTATTATTTTTTTCAAGATATAAGGCCTGTAGATCTCATAGACAGAAGATAATAGGTGGGATTAATTTTTCCTAACACAAGCAGTTAGGGATTTGATTCAGTTTATGTTCATATGAAATGGTCTGCATAAAGGGGTACCATTCAGTTGTCGAAACATTAGGATCTTCTGCTGTTTGAGGTGCCTGAGGTTATTCCATGATTTCTTACTGCCCCTCCCAAAGGATGTATGTTTCCCATAAATCCCACATCTTCCTGTAAAACATCTCAGAAAATGTCAGGTTCCCATTTTAGGTATCTTATCAAGACATGTCTCTTTTGTCAGGGGGTGAACTGAACCGAACTGACCTGCCTTGTGGCTCCACTGGGTGCACTGAATTCACTTCTGAGGGCTGGCAGTGGCCCTGACATAGCTTGTTCACATGTAAGCACCTGTGTTACAGAACCCTTAATTTAGAAATCTTGTCTGGACTCGAGTCTGACCTATATTCTGTGTTGAGCACAAAAGGGTCCATTCAGTTACATTTGCCAGGTGAATTGCCCTCTACAAGGTTATATCCTGGAACCCATGGAGACATGCTTAGACTGAGTTTTTGACATCTGAGGTGAGGTAGAGTGAATATATTTGCTTCTATTATTTGCAAAGTTAAGGTGCTACAAGAAGATTACACTGAACAAAATTTGGAAAAATGCTCTGGGAGAACCAAACTGTTTTTCTTTCTGTTGTGGAGTTGTTGAGGATGGCAACATGGATAGAGATTATCTATTAGCTGAGGAAGAAATCCACAGCTGTAGTGGCTCTATCTCTGGTCAGCACTAAAGGCCTTGTTAACTGAGGGCAGAATCAGATTTATGGTTTATTTACGTCCACAGAACCACGTTCATTTGGGGTGCAGCAATAAACATATTGTACTCATCTCCCAAGATTTACCACCATTTGCTGGTTGCTTGCAGTCAGTTTCCCCAGGTTTATTTTTACTGATTTTAAACCATTTCTACTTGGGAGCATGTGCCATACAAAGTGATTTACAGCAGCCTTTACCTAGATAATAATACATTGTCATAGATCCTTTGCCAAGGCTTCTTGACCTTTTTTTTTTATGGTGTCTAGGGTTGTAAGATTACTTACGTGTACATTTTGGTTATTGGAGATAAGAACCCAGACAATTTTGTTCACATGCTGCCAACTTTATTTAATTGTTCTCTGTGTCATGGTGTACAGCCTGTGCTATGAGAAGGACATGGATTTTTGATGGAGGAGAGTAGTTATTCTCTTTTCTCTGGTCTAAAACTTGCATGCTTCCAGATTTCTACAGAAAACTCACTAAAAATTTGCCATTCTGTTCTAGCCTTTGAGCGTGTTCCCAGCTAAAAGGAACAGAATTTCTCTGGGCTTAAGTCTGCATGCTTCTACTGCAGAAACCTCAGGTGTGAGAGTTCATATTCAGAAATTATCTGATTTAGGCTTTGCAACCTTTGGCACCATAATTCTGCCCTTCTCACAGCCCTAACACCACATGGCACTTTCTGAAGAAAAAAAAACTGGCTTCTGCTGCCATAAAACCCAATAAGAACAAATCTGAGCAAGATAAATGAAATAGCACTATAATAACCTTCATAAGCAATACATTTAGGGTTCATTAAAAAGCATCTGTCATTGCCCCTGCCTCTGAGACACAGCCTAGGTTAACCTCTAAGAAGCATCCATGTTTTCATTTCCTCTTCTCACTTTGACTGAGCATGTACTTTTCACAACTCTATTGCTTTTAATTCAGCAGCTAAGTTGGAGGATGAGGTTTATGTCTTACTGCATAGTGCAGGCACAAAGGCATACAAAGCAGTGTGCAATGAAGCACAGTCTCACTCAAAGCTAGCACAAAACTGCTCACTCCAGGAACAAATGGGGTCAGAGCTCCTTTCCTTTGAAGCAAAGGAAAAGGATTTATGTCAGGACTTGAAATGATGCAACTTATTTCTCCCATTCTTCCCTGAAATTAGCCCTGCGCATTGCAGTGGCTGGTGTTAAGCTGTGTAAAGACCCATTTCATTGCCTGCCATCCATCACACACTGCCTGCTCCTAAATGACCCCCAAAGGGAGGCACAGCCAAATCATAGGTACTCAAAATCTTGCCTATATTGATCTGGGGAAAAGGCATTAGATGTCAGTATCAGGTATCACTTCACTGATATTTATTGACACTTAAATCAACAAATTCCATCTGAAATCTGAGATTTTATTAGTTTATTCACCTAACATTTTTTTTTTATTTTTGAGCTACTTGTACATTTATTTATTGAACTAAATATCTATCCTTTCACCTATAGCCAGTCTCTGTTACTTTCCATTTAAAAGTACAAGAAAATGCAAGAAGAAAATAATACTCATCTGTAAAAGTGTATAGATTTATATAAATTTTTGGACAGGAGCCAAAACATAGCCTACCCTAGCAGAATAATAATCTATCACAGTAATGTTGGCTGGAAGTGAGAGAAGAGTGAACAAGAATGCTGTTTGCCTGTGAGCACAGAAGTACATGTAAGTAATAGTATAATCATCTCAACTGTGTCTGTCATGCTATGCTTTGGAAGGGCAGGGTGCAAAGAATGCCTTCAGTTGGTTTGGAAAAAAAATGAAAAAGTCAATTCTTTGTAGTCAGCAAAATTCTTTACAAAACTTCCCAAGGAGAAAGCAGATGCTGAGTAGCACAAAATTAATCTTGTAACATACTAGCTATAAAGTACAGTAACACAAATCAATACTGCAGCCCTAAACTATCAGCTGCTGAGCATAGGAATAGTCAGCTAAATTGTGTAGGACATACGCTCAGCTCTCTGGTTTTTCACAACGGGTTTCTTTTTTAGGTCCTGAGTTAGAGCCTGTTGGAAACAGTGACAGAAACATGGCTTTGGATCAAGCCCTGGGCTATAGATTTATACTGACCAGTACCCAAGGAATACTGCAGTAGACTCAGTGCTGCAGGGAAGTGTTGCTAGTTTTGTTATCCCACACCAGAACCAAATTGCTCTGTGTTAGAAGAAAGCCAGTTGCTTTTGAAGTGTATGATTTTAACACAGCAAAATCTGACCCTCTAAGTGTAAAATTACACGTAGCAATTATTTGCCTCTGCAGGAAACGAACTCACTGTGTACTTAACACTTCTGTCCAACAGCAATTAGGTTATTTTTATAGCTGAGTGTGTATCTCTTAATGCAGCAAACCCACTGCCTGTGGCAGCCATAGCTTACCAGCTCAGCTGCAGAAACATAGGACACGCAGGAATTAGCTCTTTTGCAGTTGACTGCAAAGGCAGAAGTGTTCTGTGGCAACTCAGCTCACCAAAGTTTGGGGAACAGGAATTTGCTACGTGAATTTTCCTGACCTGATCCCTTCTTCTCACTTTGGGACACAGCCACCCTTCCTCAGTCCCCATATTTGGCAGGTGAAGGCACGAAACAGGCATTCAGCACTGCAAATGAAGCTGTTCCAGGAGCAACATCTCCTCCTTGAACTGTTCTTCTCTGAAGGCTGATATTTGCAATAGAAAACATGATGGATATACACAACTGAAAAATCTATCTATAGGCTAGTAGGATTCATTCAACAAAATCCCTTTGGCCCTGGCCACAAAGTCTGATACCTTCAAAAGCATCTCCCTTTTTACCTTCTGAATGTTTCCATCATTCTCTACAAGGTGTGAGGGTTTGCTGCATCCTTCAGCTCCTGACATGTTGTGGGATGACCAAGAAAAGAGTTGTATAAGGTTGAAGTAACTAAATGAAGCTTAGAGAGACCTTGGAACAGGTTGCCTGCAGGAGTTGTGGATACCCCAGCCCTGGAAGTGTTCAAGCCCCATTGGATAAGGCTTTGAGAAAACTGCAGGGGGGGCTGGAACAAATCGATCTTTAAGGTCCTTTCCAATCCAAATCATTCGATGATACCATGAAAAGAGATTCATTCTGATGAGCCTGGTCACAGATTTTGGCTATAGTAAAAGTATATTCATAGCATAGTAGGTCAAATTAAACAACTTCTTGGAATACTCCTCTTTTATTATTCTTTAGGGAGCAGTGATAGGATGCAAAGGTTTTTCAAAGTAATGTTTTCATTGGTGTGCACAATTCCTTCTGCCATTTCCCATGTCATACCTTTTTCATATGAACCCTTTTCTAATAAACTAGCAAAGTTAAACTTTAGAGAAAAAAAAATATATATAGCTTAAATAACAATTCTCCTTAATGAGCATCTGTTAATGAGTTTTATACTTTATGACACTTTCCCGGTTTATATTTACTTACAAAATCTATAAAAATAGTAATAAATCTCATAAATGTTCAGCACAGAGAGATGCTGTGAATTCCAAGATGCAGCTCCTGATTATGCAGCATACAGAATGAAGAAGAATGCATGAGGAACTCACTGCAGAATGGGAGCCATACTTGATCACATATTTTTTTTTCTTTGTATCAGTGCTATGCAAAGGCAATTAAGTTTATTGGTGCTTTATCAAGTGCTCTGGCAGGAAGATGCGCAGGCGTTGCAGAAGACATACTTCATTTGCTTGCTAGTACCTCACTTTCAAGATGCTTCAGACACAGAGAGAATTTTAAAATTATTCTCTTTATTTTTCCCTGCATCCCGTTCTAGTACTAATTCTCTGAAAAAAACCCAGATTTTGTAGTATAGTTACTCATTCTGGGGAGAAAAGTTTAGCTTGATATAATTTTTTACATAACTTCCTAGAATTCTGAGGTCATAAAATTCTAGATCTGGTATCCTAAAAAAGATTGCATCTATTTAAAAAAACAAACAAACAATTTTTTGAAAGAAATCAGAGTAAAATAAAACAAACAGAAAAAAAACAGAAGAAAATATTCAAACTCTGAACCTCGGTGTTTACTCAACTTGGGTTTAAATCAGCCTTGGATTTCTCTAGTCCCTGCCAGTTCAGCCAAGTGAACCTGTGCATGACAATGTTTCAGTGTGCAGGACCTCAGCAGTGCAGACAGAGGATGCCAGGATATGCTCCTTTCATTGTGGTCTTTCTGTTGGCCACTGTCCCTTCCATCTGTCCCTCGCTGTGACCACTCCACTCTGCTTCCAGAGGAGCTTTAGCAGCAGGGGCCAAAAACCATAAGCAGGGCTCAGATGCACTTGTCTCTAATGTGCTTCTGCCTAAAGCTCTGAGCATCAGTGGAAGCTGGGAAGATAAGACAGAATAATAATGGTGTTCTAATGTATAATTCTAACTGTGTTTTGCAACAGCAGCTCCTTGTAGACACACTTTTAGAGGCTTACAGGTGCATAACTGCTGTTTTGTTTAGCCTTCCAAATGTAATATTTGATTGACTTTTTATTGGTTTTTCTTAATTTATTCTACTGGATTCTTTATGACTTGCATGGATTTAATGTAAATTTAACGTGCCTGAAGACCACTAAGGAACATAATTGCTAGAAAAGAGCTACCACTGCTTGATTGGTATCTGTCAGATTCGTTTGGTTCCTGACTTTTTAATTGGAATATAGTTTTTGCTATTATTCATAACCATTCATGCAGAATTTCATCTCTATATCCCTTATTTAACTGAATAGAGAAAGTAAGAAGATTTACATTTTAAAAGTTTAAATGATGAGCTGTTAATTGACATACCGCAGCTAGACTCACATAATTAATTTATGTATCAATCAGACACCTAGTCGTTGTTACTCAAATTACCATTGGGAGTTTTGCTTTTATTCTGAGTTGCTTAAATATGTAAGTGCAAACATATTTCTAATTTTTTGTCACAGACACAGACAAGCATCACACCATGGGGAACATAGTTCTTATTATTTTAGGAATTGACATAGCCTGTTCAAATACAGAAAAATATCTACCTGGAAATTCAAATAATCTCATAAAAAAAAAATATATAGGCCAATGATGGATAGTAGCCAAGGATGTTAAAATATATAAGGTTTATTACCAAAAGATATCCGTTAATTACTATGCAGAAACTCAGTGAATGTATCATATTGTTCTGGGCTCAGTTTTCATTAATATAACCATCCTCAATTTGCATTGGAAGCTGGAAATGGCAGGTCAATAAAGAAGAAACCTTTTGGATGCTTTTGCAAATATTACAGACACAAATATGCTGATTAACATTCCATCTCAGTAGCCTGTCATAAAACCTGCTTGTAGGCATAAGCAGAGTGTGCTCCCACCATCCAAAACGACTTCTGCTTATCCATCCTTGCCTGCACTTCATCATTTCTGCATCAGCACTGAACTGCTGCAGCCACTGAGCAGGACCCTGAGGTACCAGATGCAGAAAATGCAGATAACAGGAGCTGTTCTTGAGTGCTTATGATTTACTCCTCCATCTTCTGACAGTGAATGTCCTGCTTTGGCAGTGAGAGAGGTGCAGCCTCCCTCCTTCCCAGATCTCTTTGGACAGCAAGGACTTAACTTTTTCCATTTATCACATCTGTAATTTGGTTTTCCACTGACAGCAGTGTACCCTTGATGACACACATGCCTTGAGAAAGAAGCCCCTTACCCCTGGAACATTCTGTGAGTGTGAAATGGGGAGGATAGAGAGCTGGAGGCCAAGAAGGGCTTCAGGACCCTTTTAAGGGGTTCAATCTCTCAATGTCTGGGATCATGCCTATCTCCAAGTCTGTGTGGATTACAGCTCTGCATCTCTATCCCCAGTTCAAGCCAGCTTGCTTTCAACAGTTGGCTGCATCAGTCTTAGGGTTTTATTAGTGTTGATTTTTTGGTTTTGTTTTCTGTTTTGTTTGTTTCAACTGTCATCTCCAAACCCAGGATATCTATGAATGATCACTGAGGGGTTTGCAAAGAGGAGTTATGAAAAGCAGAACTACCATCCATATTCATTTTTTTATGTCCCCAGCTCAACTGGAAAAGTGGCCAGGTCCTGCTGGCCAGAGGAACCCCTGTCTTAAGGGCCAGTAGCACCCCTGCCTCCAAATGCTGCTTCCACTTTTCTCTCTTGAACCTGCCCTGTGCCTTATCCAGATGTGTCTTTTGCAATCATGCCTGTACTTTTTAGAAAACATATGATTAATAAACCAGACCACTAGCGTTTTGTTAATTGCCTCACAGAGCAGAGTCAGATTCTGGTAACTGAAAATGGCCTGTGCATTACAGCCTATCCAGAGATGCAGTTATGGGGTATCCAAGATCAATACCAATTCACAGAGGATACCCAGGACCTGATGTTAGAAGTTTCATTTCTGGCTTTAATGAAAACTGCATTCTAGATTTGGTCAACAAGATTTCTAGCAGCAATAAACTGCACTTTTTACACCGTGTCTCTGCTGTGGGAGCAATAATGTTCAAAGCTCCATACCTTGCTCCTTCCTAGGTTATTAAAAGAACTCTACCTACTAGCTGTACAAATAATTGTTCAAAGGTTATTTAATAACTCTTAAATATAATTAGTGGAAATATTGATATAAATATTCAATCAACAAAATGCTAATCTTATTAAATATTCAGCAATTTCAAGAGTGTCCTGGGAACTTAATTAGACTCCATAAAAAATTGATTCTTTTCCTCTGTAACACAGGGCATAAACAAACGTTCAGCTGTTTTGTGTTAGAGAGCTCAGCTGGTTTCAATGAACTTTAAAAGTCCAGACTGCTGTCACACTTTACACACACATCTTATTGCTAATGCTCAGGCATGAATGCAGGTGTAAAATTTGTTATGGATTGTGTGTTATTAGGAAAGTCTGAAGTTCTGCAACAGATTGGCAGAGAACTTGATGTGCTGTTGAATGTCTCCATTACCTTGTCCTTTCTTTTGGTGTTTAGTAGTGCAAATGTCCATGCAGTGACTTGACACACAGTAACAGAAATGCTTTCAGATACATACAGAGACAAAAGGTTAAAAAGAAGTGTTGGCAGTAATGTGTAATATTAATTGCCTTATTAAATCACAGAGATGTTGAGTATTTGATGCCCAAAACAGTAATTAGGAGTAATGGGATATAAAGAGAAAATATGATGTGTTGGACAGTTACTAGGATGTGTGTCAAAACCTAATTCATTAGGCTGTGAAAAACAGTAATGCTGACTATGGTGGAACATTAACATTTTTCAAATTAAAGGTATACTAGGCAAAGCACAAAAAATGTAGTATCAGGAAAAATCAGGCTGAAAAATCAGGCTATTCTGAATCTTTTTTGTTGTTGTGGTTATTTTTTTAACTGAAGCTTATAACCTATCTTTCACAAAAGCAACAATGTCACACAAGAAATAATGTGAGTGATACCACCAGCTGGTTCTACAGCTAGAAAAGGTTATGACTTGTGACAGTTCTTGTATTCTTACAGTTAGATTTAAGCAGAAGTGCTTGTAGTGCTTATAGGGCCTAAAATACTGTTTCTCTGACAGGCTATCAGCCACTTTGCAGTTCCCACATGTATTGTCCGTGCTGGACTCAGCCACAGCCCTGTCACTGGCACCTAAGGATGGTGCTCCACAGAAATGTCTGGAAGCAGGATACAGTCGCAGCCCTGAGAGGCAGGATGTGCTCAGTAACCTGCTCTCTGCCTCCCAGACATAACCCAGGTGAACTTGGACACTTCAAGCAACCTCAGATCCATGGAAGCTAAGTAGAAGAAAAACCCCACTGTGATCTCCTCTCCTCTGCCAGTGTAAGCCTTTTGCAGCAATGAATCATAGTAGAAGACAATGTATTTTCTCCACCAAATAACGCATTCAGCAGAAATACTATTTTGAGTACATCAGCAGATAGGGTCTGTTTAAACAACAGAAAATGAAAAATATTAAAATGAATTTTTATGTAAGATTTTTTTTTACATTTATTTTCATAAATATCAAAATTCATGATTGACTTTTTTGAACATATTTTTTCAATTTTAAATTGACATCAATCAGGAAAAAAAAAGGTTTCTATTAAAGGTGCTATAACCCTTCTTTATTCTGAGGTCAAGCAACACATTCTGGTTTATCCCACAACGAATCCTCTATTATTTATGCAGGTTTAATTCTGAAACACTGCCTCCAGCTAGGATGTGCCGAGTTTTGCTAACAGAACCTCTCCTGGCGTGCAGGCAAGAGCTGATTTTCTCTCTAGTAGATCAATCCCTTAAGTAGCTTTACCCTTTATCACCTTGGAAAGGGATCAGTGCCAAGCATAGACTAAGCATTTATTTTCCATAAGTAATAAACTCATGATTATGGTGGTCAAAACAGGCTTTGTATTTTTAGAGTTATCAAGGGGAAAGGCAGCACTGATTTATATTTTGTTAAACAATGCAGCTGACTTCTTTGTAAACAGGGAAGTTCAGATGGTCTGAGCCTACCTGGGAACAAATTCATCATTGGACTTGTAGTATTTTGCCATTTCCAGATCTATTTTAAGTTATGAGCATATGCAGAATCTGGAAGATGGTTTCAGTGGGAAAGTAAGCGCAGCACATTAATGAGATGTTTGCAATTTTCTAGTCACTCCTTTAGCATTCAGTTGAGTCTAAATTGTTCTCATCAGACTCCAGACTGAAAGTGCTATACAGAAATGAATTGCAAAGAACATTTACAACAAATTTGTGGTACTTGACATTTTGTCTCAAATCATTTTTTTTTTTTGCTCAAATTGGGTATTATTTGCTTTTGGAAGCCTAACATAGAAAGCCAGGTACTATCTTACAGGCATTCAGAATTAGAATATCTAAAGGTTTCCCAAGATACTCTTACTGATCTGTAGGTGGCTGTATATTTATAGTATATAATAAAATAAATGAATAATATAAGCTGAGTGTAACATTAGAAAAGATTTCTTGGTGAAATTGCACTTTGATTGAATTTCCATGCTGATTTTTTTCAGTATTTGTGTTAAGCACAAAACAAGCTAACCACACTGGCATCTGATAATAAAAATCTATGATATAGAGTAAATAATAAACGGTAATTTGCCTACTCACTGCAAGTTAAACACAGAGCAGAAGCCTTAGGATGAGGTATATAGGAATAAAATTCATCAGCGAGCAATCCACATCTAACATCTTGAATTAAATCAGAATTTTGAATGGACAGAATGATACACAGTAGCCAGTTAAATGCTATTGCCTGAATTTCCTTTTGTTTCTGCAATGAAGCATTAAAAGAACATTCTAAATCAGAGCAGCCATAAGGCTGAATAACCTGTGTGTTTGACCTTCTCTGTTCTCAATCCATGATGATAATGCAGGGAGTTAAAAGAACAATGTAGTTAGAATGCCTCAGCCTGCACACATTGTCTCTCTGTCAACATCTCAGAGAAGTGCCAGCATGTCCTTACTCTATCAGAGAGTGTGCAGGCATGTGTGTGTTAGCAAATAATCTTGTAACAACAGATGCACTGTAATTATGACTGAGCTGATTAAAGTTCCAGGAAGAAATGACTACTTTTTCTGACATGGTTATTTCCATCACAATTCAAAACTCAGTTCTGGATTCAGCAGGAATCCTGGAAATGAATAGCACCAGGATTGTATCCTTAAGCAGACAACATCCATTGCAGTGTAGAGGGTGCACGAGCAGCCGTGGGGTGAGGGCAGCCCATGGCCCCAACACTGGAGAGTCAGGCACTCCCCCAGTGCTCTCCAGAAAAGGCTGCATGCTTTGATGGCTAATAGCAGTCCTGTACATGCCAGGGTATTCCTGCTACAGGATTCAGAAATGTGGTTTGACACCTCCAACTACAGATTTCTATTCTCTCTTTGCTTCTGTGAAACTTCCCTATGAAAGTGAATTTTTCTCAGCATCAGTTCCCACCCATGCAGGCTCTCAAAGAGGATCCCCGAGGGAGCAGCTGTGCCTCTCTTGGGCCATGCTACGTTTCAAAGGACAAAGCAGAAGAGAATGAAACCATAACACTGAAGTCAAGCAAGGACTGGTCTCGTCCTGAACCTCTAGCACATTCTCCTGTGTACAGCAAACGAGGCAGAAAGCATCCTCAGGATTTTATTTAAAAATGAGCACGGTAGAAGAGGTTTCATATTTATTGAGGGTCTTTCTCTACTGTGGATCTCAAAGCACAGGAGAAGCCTCACTGCCCAGCAAAGGAATATTTCTACAGAATAAACTCATAATGAAGTGTTTTCAGTTTGCCAGCCTTTTCCCATGATATAACCAGTAGACAAAATTTACAGTCTTCTTTATAGCCCATGCACTTTTAAAAAATAACCATGGCTTGTATCTACAGAGTTGTTACTGTATTTTGCTATGAATTTTCTCCAAAACCAGAAGAAAAACTTCCTTTGCTGGTCATCTTAAAATAGGTTACATAAATTGCATCACTGAGCTGCAGGAATAGAAGGAAAAGGAATTGCAATATTTCTGTTCTGCTGAATTCATGGCAGAGATCAATCCTAGGCTGATGTTCGTGCAGATTTTTAGATTCTTCTTTTGGATTTTGTTGTGAGTGCTGGAGGGAGTTAGGAGCGATGTGCAGAGTGATCTTGTGCTTACAAATATTGCTTTTCAAAAAACAGAGCTTATGAACAGTATGTCTGAAATATATTACACACTTTGAAGGTTTATGGATCCCCAATGTGCTTTATTTTAAGATTAGTAGGATTGTTCCAGGCAGGAACAATAAGAATGGTGAAGCAAGTGCACTTTCTTTTGAGAGAATAGAACTCCTTTTTTTCTATTGCCTAAAGTGACTACCTAGCAGGAGAAACATTTTAGAAGCCTAGATGCTATTTTAATCAAGATTTACAAAATTGCTTTTATTTCAGAAGGCTTACATTACGTAGAAAAGGAAAGGTGAGGGAAATAATCACAATTTTCTACTTAAATATCCACTTTTTCCTCTGAATTCTTGAGCACTTTACAAGCCATCAGACTTGGTGGGCTGCAGAGACCACCTGAAATGCTGCCTTCTCTGAGGTGGAGCCAAGCAGACATTTTCCTACACTTAGTAACAGCATATAAAAATTTATCACAAAAACTGAATGTAAGGACTTAAAAAAATACAGCTGTCCATCTCAAAGCAGTGTCAAGGCCACAGAAGTAACTTGCCAACTTACTTAGAAGTAACTAAGCCACCACAGCTTAGTTGCTTGAGATAAGCATGGAAGGGAGGAATTTGTAACGGGAAAGTGCTGATTCCAGCCCTGATGGTAAGACCTGGTTAGCACATCTTGATTAATCAAAGAATCACAGAATATTCTGAGTTGGAAGAGACCCACAAGCATCACCAAGCCTAACTCTTAAATGAATGGTCCATAAGGGGATCAAACCACAACCTTGGCATTTTCAGAGCACCGTGCTCTGACCAACTGAGCTGAGGCATCCAGACAAAAACTCCCACTGTGACAAACTGTAGGAAAGGAAGCAGCTGCTCATACACATATCAACCCAAGTGATGGGAATGGCATCTGTGCCCTGTGGATACCTGGAAGCTGGGCTGTATAAAGGTGGTACCTGCAGAACAACTCCAGGCCTCACCCCTGCACCAAGAAGCCCAGGGTGAAGAAGGACTGAGAGAACACTGCTGGGTTCAAAAGGGGTCACTATCTTCTGCCTGATCTCTCTCTCTGTCTCTCCCTCTCTTTTTTCCCCCTCTCCCTGTCCCTCTTCTATTTCCATCTAGCTCTCTACCTCATACTAACTTTTAAATAAAATCTGTATTACTGACTTAGGCACAGTCTCATTTGCACCTTAGTTCAGTCAGTGGAATCTTTCACTAATAGGATAACAGCACTGAGAANGCTCGGCTCAGTTGCCCTCAGTCCCTCCGGTGCTGGGAAAGGCCGGGCCCAGGGCAGGCCCGGGGGGCCACAGGTGTGAGCTCCTGGTGCCCTTTTGGGTTTTTAGTCCAGAGCAGTTA
This sequence comes from Polioptila caerulea, assembly GCA_013397295.1. Classification (NCBI taxonomy): domain Eukaryota; kingdom Metazoa; phylum Chordata; class Aves; order Passeriformes; family Certhiidae; genus Polioptila; species Polioptila caerulea. The sequence goes on along the minus strand of VYXF01005137.1, from coordinate 173,706 downwards.
AACAGTTCCAAGGAAAAGAAAAAAAAAACCACAGTCCGGAGAACTTCTTTGCCTCAGCTGGCCAAAAACGAACAAAAAGCAAAGGAGAGCTCTCTCGCCGTCCACACTGCAGACAGCACAGGCCGTGAGTGAGGGAAGCTGAAAACTCTGATCTTTATGTTTTGAAAACAATTGCCTCAGACATTGCACTCCTTCTCCTTCGCTCTCAGATCCAGTTTTAAAGGTGCAAAACTTATTTCTGAACTAAACAGACGAATGGGGATACAATTCAGCATCAACCCAGGACAAATATCTTCTTTGCCTAAAACTGCTGAAGAAAAGCTGTACTATGGCATTCCTGGTGGGTCATCAGTCTCTACACACACATAATGAGTTGCAGGTACAGTGTCCCGGAGCCCAAGGACAGCACTCCTGCCCAGATGTGCACTGAGAGTTGTGCCCATGCCACAGTGCTTGGGGACAGAGGGCTGTCTGTTCCCTTCAGCTTCTTCTTCTGGTGAGCCATGACAGCTCCTGTTACTGAAAGAAAACTCATGTATGACTTCCATCTCCCTGTGTTTCAAACCCCCATCATAGAAGTTCTTCCTCCTCGCTGCCTTTTTTCTGTTCTGTCTATGTGGCTTATGAAATCTATGGGGCAATTTTAAACATAACATGGTACCTCACCACAGAGCTCAATGTCCTCCAAAAACTCATTATCATTTAACTGTTTTGATTATGCTTCTGAAATGCTTCCCATACCAATGGCTAAGGGGATAATTTCTCACTGGCAGTTTATTTATGGACCTCACCTCCCTACTGCCTTCCCAGTGGGAATAGTTGCCAAAGAAGTTGCTGCACCTTGTAGTTACACTGTATGGAACATTCTGGTTGCAGATCCATGGTGAGTGACAAGAATGTGAACTGTGGCACTGGTCTATTGCACAACCCCAACTTCAGCAAGACAACTCAATTCTTTTCCACCTGAGGCTGGCAAGCAGTGCCCTCCATAAGGTATTGGACTCCCACTGGTGGGTGGACAGATAGCAAACTGCTTTCTCTGCCAATTAAGATCATTGTTAACAATTTTTCTTCCAGTGAAAGAGTCTGACATTTTCATACTTCTCCCAAAAATCAGTAGTCTACAACAATTTCTAAATTTATGAGGAAGAAGAATTTGAAAACATTTAATTTTAAACTAAAAACTAAAAACAAACACTGGCATCAAATTGATAGGATTGGGATGGTATGAGGTTTCTCTTCTCTGGAAACTTTATTTTAAAGCCACCTGCACTAAAAAAAATGTTTTTACTCAGAGGGTGATGAAACACCACAAAAGTTTTTCTAGAGAATTAACTGGTGGATGCCCCACCTCTGTAAGTGTTCAAGGCCAGGCCTGGATGGGGCTTTGAGCAGCGTGGTCTAGGTGGGACATGTCCCTGCCCATGGAAGGAGTGTTGAAAGGAGACGAGCCTTAAGATCCCTTCCAACCCAAGCCATTCTATGATTCTATTGAAACAAAAATAAAGAAAATTTAATTCTATTTAAAACTCTGTTGGAAATGCCATTGAAATTAAATCTTTTATCCAAAATATCTCAGTGTTTCTGAAACTGAATTTTTCAGTGAGAAAAACCTTGTTCATCACGTTTTTATCACCATAGCTCCTCTTAGTTAGAACTCCATATAGTAGGTGTTTTCTGCCACATCCCAGTATGAGTGAGAGACTTGGAATAGCTTCCAAAGAGATTTTGTTTCGAGGAATTATTTTCCTGATCATCTCTAAGACACTTTGGGAATTATCATAAACAGCGTGAAATTCAAAACTGATTAGGCATCATAAGTGAAATAAGAGAAAAGGAGAATTATTTTTGCTTTTGAGAAGCAGTACATTCTTATTACCTCCATCTAAAAGTCCTGTATACTATCGATGTACATCTGTGAGTATTTTGATTGCCAAAATGATCATTTGGTGGAGAATGAACTCCCTTGCTTGTTGAATTCCTCAGCTTTTTTATGTAGCCTAACAGTAAAAGTAACACCATTGAACAGCACAGTGTAAAGAATTGAGGACAGATCTGTCTATCTGCACCTCAGGACACTGGAAAGGCACTACCAACACATTGCATATAGGGTTTATTATCCTTAGGTTTCACCCCTACTGCTACATGCATCCCACCCAAGGAGATAGCCATAGCCCTAAGCTAACTGCTAAAGAGTGGAAAACACTTTTGCTGATCAGGGCTAGTCCCTTACAAATTGTCTTGGGGGTATTGTTGTCTAGGGAGTAACTATATTGCCTTGAGACACAGTGATTTAATTTTTGTGGCGTTTTTTTTTTTTTGTTTGTTTTATTTTTCTGAGAGTTGTTGTGGGGTGTTTTTGGATGAAATTCAGTTTGAACATGGATTGAGTTGTGTTGCAGGGCACTTAACTGATTTTTTTATTGTGTTGGTACATTTTGCAAGTCCTGAAGTCTGCAGGACTTTCTGTCTCAAAAGACCATTGAGGGTAAAGGTGTAGCCCTGTAGGTGTGATGGGGTCCCTGGCTTAGACTGTGTGTAAGATTTGTGTCACTTGCTCTGGTTGGTTTGCTGCCAAAGAAATCCCAAACGCAAACTAACATCCACAAAAGGCAGACAGTAAGGAACCAGTGCCCATTGTGAACTCAGGAACTAAATTATCTAGTAGTTTAGACAAACTCTGCAAAAGAAATAAATTACAGTTAAGAGTGCTTTCCTGTTACATCATCACCAGAATGGAAAGGCATTGTGATTGTGAGCTGCTGACAAGGCTACCACAGAGTGCACTTAACATTCATGTAGTTTTTCTATTTTCCATAATAAAGTTCTTGTTCTTTCACACATAGACTAAGTGCTTATGAGTGGGGAAATGTTGCTTATTGAGGGCTCTTTAGAGAAATAGGTTCTGATTTCGGAAACTCAGGTGGCTGTGTTTCTCAAGTTCAAGGGAAATGTTTGTTATTTGACAGCAGCCCCGTGGCTGCTATCATCTTATAGCCAGAGGCTTCCTGATCTTAAACCAGACACAGAGTTTTCCATTCCACTGCTAGCAGGATGATGCTCATTTATATTTAGATATGTGAGATTTAGGTGCAAGTTCCTATAAAAGTTCTGCACACCTTGCTGGAGTCAGCCTCTGTCTATTGGCTACGAAGGAAGATTGGAGCACTCATTTAGGCTTCATGCCTAAAGTTTATAAAGCTAAGTGAAATGAGTCATGAGTTGATAGGATAGCTCATGCTCCTGGGAAGTGTAACATAAACTTCTGTAAGTGTTTCTTTAAGTAAAACATTTATATGTCAAAGTATAGCCATGGGGACTCAAAGAGAAAATGTAACTGACTATGAAAAGCATGACATTTTCCAGTGTATAAACTAGTTTGATACAGTAGATTAGTAAAGTTCCTCTCATAAATGTAATACAGAAACTTCAAAGTGTCACTTTATTAATGATTTTCCCTAATGTATTTAGGATATTTTGGGAACAGAGATATGGTAAAATCATATATTTCCCATGGTATCACCGAGGACACATCTACATAGCAAATAGCAAAACAGCTAGAGTGATAAACGAGAGCATCTGTGGGAGTTTAGATATCTTCTTCCATGTTTCCAGAGAATGATTAAAAAAAAAAACTCTATTCTAGTCCCTACATTGCTGCTTATCTTAAACTTGGGAATGTATTTTGCTGCCTTTGTACAGCACTTTACAATTTGGAACCCAAGCATTGCAAGCAGTAAATAAGAACAGTATCTTTCCATGTACAATGATAATTTAAAGACATCAGTCCTTGCTTTCTAAAGTGATTGGAGAGCTAGCAACTGGTTTTTTTAATGGAGTGAGAAAATACCAAGGGTAACAGAAACATCACCATTGCTTTCAATTGGGGCAGGTGATATTTTTGTAACTGCATGTTAAAATGCAATTAATTAGGAAATAATAAAAGCTGCCTTAGCATATTTTCAGTTTAGCTAAGAGGGGTGATTTTTCTCCTAGCTTGCTTCTAGCTTGTTTTATAACCTACGAGAATTTTACTCCCAATCAAATATAGCATTACCAGTATTAATGTGTTCTACAGATAATGGGGTTCACTTCAATCCCAGCTTAAGGACCCTCTGTGTTGGCTGTGGTGTTACATATGTATTAATGTGATGATTGATCCCACTGTGCTATTTCTAACCTTCATAGCATTACCTTGGACTGGTGTTGGCCTCAAACTAGACAAAGGTCATGACCAAATTCAGGTACCTTGATTTATTTACATGGGAGGCAAGGAATGTGACTTTCCAATTAAAGCTATTCCCTACAGGGCTGCAGGATCTCATTTACTTGGAATTCAAAGCCTTTTTCTTGTGAACTAAACTCCTCCAGATTTAGGGAATGCATTTAGCAGCCTGTAATACTGTAGCTCTGGTTTTATCACATATCTGTGCTTCCTCCTGAAGAGTTAGATAACATATGTGGATTTTTATTAAGGTATAAGTCTATATGGTCTGATTCAAAGCTGCTCAGCAAAATGCTTCAAAGCTAAAGGGACTGATTCTAATCTCACTTAAACTTTTGGCATCATGAAGATAGTCTTAACATGTACTCATATCTGTGATTACTTCCTCTCAGCTATCTGCTCCCAAGACTGCAGACTCATGCAAAAGTCCTCAATGTACCTTTGCAAAAACCTTCACTCACTCACTCATTAAATTTCTTTAAGGTGAATTTTTTACATAAAAGAGATTTTTTTCCTCACCTATTTTCTAATTCACTATATTCACATCCCTGACAGTCTGGAGTAACTAAAAGCTACTAAAAACTAATTTATCTTTTCTGGAGATGATTTTTTGCAATGAAATTAAAAAGAGACTCAAGTATGCTTTTGTGTTTTCAATTAAGACAGTGTCATGGTTGTAAGATTAAATTTTGCTTAAAACCTCCATATTTGTATTAACTCTTTTCCCCTCCTCACTTGACCATTCACCTCCTTCAGACCCTTTAAAAGCAGTTTAGAATATATGTGGGAAACAAAACCAAAGCATTTTTGTTATTTTTTTTTCTTTTGGCAGCTGAAATGAAAACCATCAATTGGAAAGGATATTGTCACTAAGTGAGAGAAAGGGTTGGAGATAAGTCACTGTGGGTTCAGAAAACCTGCTGAGTGTATATCTTAAAATATCAGAGAATTTACAGAAATGCAGAACATTGTACAAGCATTTAGGATCAGCTGTGTAAAGATCATTAAAGCACATCATAATATTGAAGTTTTAGCAAATGCTTACAGAACATTGGTTTGAAACACCCCACCCAATGTTTCTACAGTGAATGGGGCTGGCACTGGATTGTCAGGCTGTGAAACTGTGGTTGTGTTACAAGTTTTCTGACACTCAGTGATTTTTCAGACACTTTGGTACAGAGCTGGGTGTCCAAAGGCTTTAGGGTCTATAATAAATACTAGAATTTTTTTTTTTTTAAATGTTGGTTGTCTCTGTGTCTGGAGGTTAAGCAGTCTCAGCATGCAGTCTACCCTGAACTTCCAGTTTATCTTTTGCACTGGGTTTGGACAATCTTCTCACAGACTCACCCAGTGTCTCAGGGAGGAAGTTCTGCAGAAGTGGGCTAGCTGTGACAGGGACAGACACACCAGAGAAAGAGGGGCAAGATGCCCCCACCTTGACTCTGCCTTCAAATGAATTCAGCCCTTAAGCTAATCACCTGTCTGGTGCTATTCTGAATGGAGCATTAAAAGCAGAAACCAGAGCAAGACTTGTCCTCTATATGCCCCTTTCTTAAGAAATAAACACAGGATGGAAGTAGGTTTTGTTGGTAACATTGAAGAATTAGAGAGTTTAAGCTCCTAACTGAAAAGAAAGTATGTTTACCATCTCAGATGATATTTCTCCCAGCAATCAGAGAAGGCTTTATGACTTCAGGTAGTATCATGATCTTCACCTGACAGGGAAATAGGTTCAGGGAGTATTTTTTGTTTGGTTTTGGTTTTGGTTTTGTTTGTTTGTTTTTTCTAGGTATTTTCTTTTTTTTTTTCTGGTGCTTAATACAGGAGGTGCAGAAGGAGCATTCTGTTGCACGTAGCAACATGAGTAGTCTTATAATCAGGTTAGGAAAGCTCTTTTAGCAGACTAGAGCACAGCTGTAACCTCCCCCAGTGTTAACTGGACGACAACAGATGGAGCAGATGGAATAGTGTCAGAGGCTGTTGGAGCAATCAGCATGTTGAAGTTGAAGAGTCCCTGAGGCAAGAAAATTCTGCCTAAGTATAGTTTACGTCTTGGGATTTCATTCAAACTTAGTTGAACTTTTAAGACATGTGGTCCATTCTGAACTCTTACAAAAAAATATCAATAGTTTGCAACAACTGATGCGCTGTTTCAGTGTGCAGCCAAATCATTCCTACTCCTCTGGTGACAGACAATCCAGGCAGATGATTTATTTGCTTATTGCAATTTTTCATTGCAGGTTTTAGCAACTCATTAAAAAAAAAAAAAAAAAAGCACATTCCTCATAACT